>PVIH01009340.1:0-83178 GCA_004025045.1 Sigmodon hispidus | reverse complement strand
AGGGGGAAGAGACCTTCAATAAGGATATACAGGGATGGAAAAAAAAAATTCAGAGGGAAAGCTGAACACAAAGAAAATATATGTGTAGTAATCTTATTTGCATTTCCACCCTTGATAAGCCATGCTTATGATTATTATCCTCTGTATAGTTATTGTTAACTCTTCGGCATTTTTAAATTCTTTTTACTGTTTTTTTTTTTTTTTGATAAATACAAAATAAAGAAGGAAAAAAAATGGGAAAAAAAAAGAAAATAGAATCTTACCCTGTAAAAGTGTGTGAGGTCAGCCCTAGTCTTAAATAAAAAACAGTAATAAAGAAATGGAAAGGGGTTCCGGGGGAAGAGTGGAGTCTCCCATTCCTTCTTGGAGACCTAGGCCTGGCTTGTGAGGACGATTTCTGAGATGTGACAGCCATGCTGTTTTCTCTTCATGCAGAGGAAAAGCACCTCCACATTCTCATCAACAATGCGGGAGTAATGATGTGTCCCTACTCTAAGACGGCAGATGGCTTTGAGATGCACATCGGAGTCAACCACTTGGGTGAGAAGTCTGTCCTCAGTCTAAAACCAGAGGGAACCCAAAACTCTCTTGAAAAATTTGGGGTCATAAAGAACCTTCTCTGTGGAATCATTGGGGCTCAGTGTTATAATCAACCATGCATGCATAATACATAGTTGAAAACTGCCTGAATGCTGAGGGCTAACCAACCTGGAGGACTGCTTCAACTTCTGTCTACTGTACACACACATACACACACAGAGACATACATGTATGTCTGTGTGGATATATGTTATATGTATTTATGTGTCTGCAGAAGCTGAAAGAAAGCATCAGATCCCCTGGAAGCTGGACTTACAGGTGGTTGTGAGCCTCACATGGGTGCTGGGGACCAGACGGATCTTCTGGAAGAACAGCAAACACTCTTAACCTGCTGAGCCATCTCTCCAAGTCCTTTCTCTACTTTTTAAATCTGTAATTCAGCTTTGTCTTCTGTTGTGGGTATATTTGAATAACTTGATTAGATTGAGGCACGTGTTGCTATTCTTACCAATGATCTTTATAGTCAGGTTCTGGTAGAGGCCATGAGCTCTTCATGAGAGTGGCCCGCCCGGTTCTGTTCAAATGAAACAAGATTAATATCCTTAGCACAGACCTGCCTTGTGTAAGGGTGTCTCATGTCTTTGGCTGTTTCTATTTCCTTAAACCCACTCTGAGCTTGTTCCCTAATTTATAGTGAGAAGTTGCAGTGGTGGACCTCGTCCCTGAGTGCCATCTCACCTATCATAGTTGCCATGACAACTGCCTCCCATAGCTGAGCTCTGCCTGCCACTCTGCTTCCTATCCCCACATGAGTGCGGACCCACTCTGATACCCCTACTTTCTCTCAACAGGCCACTTCCTCTTGACCCATTTACTGCTAGAAAAACTGAGAGAATCAGCGCCATCGAGGGTCGTCAATGTGTCTTCCCTGGCACATCATTTGGGAAGGATCCACTTCCATAACCTGCAGGGCGAGAAATTCTACAGTGCAAGCCTAGCTTATTGCCACAGCAAATTAGCCAACATTCTCTTCACTCAGGAACTAGCCAGGAGGCTGAAAGGTGAGTGTGGGAGTGAGCAGTATGAGAGTGGAGAGTCAGTGGGAAATAGTGAAAAGCCACAGAATGGAAATGGTTTTCCAGAGCCAATCACCTAGACAGAAGCCGCTTCCATGAATATAACTGGGTATGATTTTGTAAGTAGCCCACATTAACTATTGGAGGTAGCTGGCTAGGGACAGAGAAATTCTTTGATCTGAAGACTTGGCCCCACAGCTTACTGTTGTGTGACCTGCAGCAGGTTACTGAGATTTCCAAGATTTGGTTCCTCCTAGGTACAGTTCATAGATTGCTACATAATCCATTCTGTCCTCACAGGCAGGTCAGGGCTTTTCACTTCTAGTGAAAAGTGAAATGGAACCTAATAACAGACATTGGTATGGAACATGTACTGGGATTGGTGCATGGGGGAGGAGCCATCTCTCTAGTAGCTAAAGGTCAGATTAGGGGCTGGAGAGAGGGCTCAGCAGTTCAGAGCACTTGCTGCTTTTGTAAAGAACCCACAATCAGTTCTCAACAGCCACATGGTGACTCAACCATTAACAATTCTAGTTCATGGAGATCTGGTACCTTCTTCTGACCTCCTTGGGTACCAGACACACATGTAGTATACATACATACAGGCAAAACTCTCAACAATAAAATAATTTTTAAAAAATAAAAGGGAAAATATGCTTGAGAAGGAGGGTCTCTAGTCATACGAATACAGGTTGAGAGCATTGTCTACCATGCATCTGTAATAAAGAGAAAGGAAATCTAGGGTGGACAGTGCTTAGGGGTTGAGCCAGCAGAATTCAGGCTCGAGGTATCAGCAGCCAGAGCTCTGCTGTAATCAAACCACACGGACAGGCTCCAAGTTACAGGATGAGAGAAAGGGAATGGTGGTCAGCTCAGTCTCAATGCTGAGTCTGTGCCTAGGGCCAGGCTTCCTTTCTCAGCTCAGGATGGGCACAGAGAAATGATGGCAAGACTACTAAGGGCTGGCTAGCAAGGGAAGGGGCAGAGACAGGTATCCAGTGTGCAAGTCAGGTAAGAGCAGGGTGTTCACCACTGAGGGGACCAGAGCAGTTGGGATGAGTATGGAAAATAGTGGTATAATACATGAGCCCTGATGCAAGACAAGATTCACCATCCATTCCACAGACATGCATCCCATGTCCTAGTTAGGGTTTGGGGATGAAGTACATGACAAGACAGGTTTAAATACTTCCTTGATTTGGCTTAGATTAATGAGGGAGAGAGATATTAGCGTGTTTGTATAACCAACACATGTAAAGTCACTCTGGTTATATGTGAATAACACTGTAAAGAGGTTCAAATAGTTTAGATGTAAACTAAAGACAAAAAGCCAGTTCATCCCCATCCTTCAGATTACCACTGCTGCAGCTGCCAGGCATTTTCCTATGTGTTTGCTTCTCTGTGTGTGACATACACAAGGAACTACAATTCTAACAAGATCTCAGTGGTCATTCCAGGTAATGAACACTAATTCACGCCCATGCAAAGGAGCAGTTTGGGGTGTGGATTTATAAATGTGAGCATAAAGCAGGTAAGAGCACTTGCTGCTCTTCCAGAGGATCCAAGTTTAGTCCCTACCTACAGCTCCAGGGGATCTTCTGGTCTCTTTATGAATCCAGCACATATAACATACACACAAAGAGACACACATATACACAAAATAAAATGTAAATAAATCTTTTTTAATAGTGTGAGCATCAGCCAGGCAATAGTGGTATATGCCTTTAATCCTAGCACCCAGAAAGCTGGCCAGTCTTTTGAGTTTTAGGTCAACAGAGTGAGTTCCAGAATAGCCAGAGCTACACAAGGAAGTCCTATCTCAAAACACCAAAATAACAACAACAGCAACAACAACAACAAAATGAGCCTCATAAAATTATAAGATGGGAGTTTAGGGAGCCATGGGAATTCTGAGGTTTGGCATTTGGGTAGAAAGTAGAGGGTGTCCCAGATCTAGTCAAAACACCTAAAGACTTAAGAACATTGAAAGAGCATGGAGTACGGAAGCCTAAGAGGGGGTGTTGTAAGAAGTTTCTGGCCCAGACTTTCCAGGTCTGGACCAGAGGTTTGTTCCCACTCTCAGCCCCGCTTAGTGTCAAATAATCACACACAGGCTTATATTATTTTTATGCTAATTGGCCTAGGGCCCAGGCATATACCTTGCTAACTCTCCACCCTTAAATTAACCCTTGATTCTTGTCTGGTTCAGCCCTGCAGCTCAGTACCTTCTCTCGGCAGTATTTCCTCTACATCTCCTGGCAGCTCTGGCGACTCTGTGACATCTGTACTCTGCTCTTCGTGTTCCCAGAGTTTCCCCAGTCTGGTAGCTCCACCAGACTTCCTGTCTACCTTCAGCCAATCAGCATTTTTATTAAGCTAGTAGGCGGGACAATTATTTACAATGTAATAACATAATTCCACTATAAGGAGGGATGAGGATGGCCAACAATGTAAAGAGCTGCTTTGAAGTTGGGTCTTGACTCTGCTGCCCTAGAGCAAAGCCTCTCTGGACCCTGGCTACTGAGTCTGTAAAATATGCATAAATCAGGGAGTAGTATGTGATGTCACCAGAAGCATGGACTTTGTCTGTTGGCGTCATATGTGTCTTCATATGCCTTGATCTCTTTGGCTAGTTGGTAAATCAAATCTTTTCTTGTTTCTTTACCTGATACCTGCCTGCACCAGGCTCTGGAGTGACAACATATTCTGTCCACCCTGGCTCAGTCCATTCTGAATTGATTCGGCACTCATGGTTTATGAGACGGATGTGGCAGCTTTTTTCCGTTTTCATCAAGACCCCTCAGCAGGGAGCCCAGACCAGCCTCTACTGTGCCTTAACAGAAGGTCTTGAGAGCCAAAGTGGCAGCCACTTCAGGTATGAATGTGTCTGTCTTTGATAAAGGGTTGTTATTGCTTAAGGGAAAAACTTGGGTTTGTCTGGTATAGTATATGCTTTTGTATAAAGTGTATTTCCCAGAGTTGGAGATGTACCTGTGTTAGCTTCTAGATGTCCTGGGTTCTGTTCTCAGCACCCATTTACAACTGTCCATAACTCTGGTTTCAGGGAATCTGACACTCTCTTCTGGCCACCAGGGGCACCAGGCATGGACATGGTACACAGACATACAGGCAGATAAACACTCATAAATATAAAATAAGAATAACAATAAATTTTTAAAAATTTAAGTACATTTCTTAAAATAGCTTTTGTCCTTTGACTCTTAATTTTTCTTTTAATAGGAGAATTGGCCTGTTCACATATTTATAATACCTGCTAGTTTTAATTTTATTGTTATACCATCTTTTGTAATAATAATTATGTTGTCTCTCTATTTCCGTTCTTTATATCTCTCTCTATTTTTTTTTTTAACTCCAACTTCTGGTTTGTTTTTAATCTGTATTCCTCTATTAGCTTCAGACTGAAATTATATCATTAGATTTCCTTGTGTGTTTTATTATTTTCTCAGTGCTGGGGATGGAACCCAGGATTCTTGCCATGTTAAGGCAAGTGCTCTATCATTGCTATATCCCCTGCCCTGTTCTTGTTTTTTGGGTGTGTTGTATGCATGTCAGTGTGTGTACATGTAGAAACCAGGTACTTTTTGAAGGGGCTAGGACACAGAATGACAAAGTTTTTCTTTGGCTTGAAACATGCTTCAGTCGACTAACTGGCCAGTGAACCCCAGGAACCCCCCTGTCTCAATCTCCAGCCCTGGAATTACAAGCATGTATCACCACATCTGGATTTTTTTTTTTAAACACAAGCCCCCATGCTTGCAAGGCATGCATGCACTTTACCAACTAGGCTAATCTCCCAGTCCTATTTTTTTTTTTTTAACTTTTATTTATTTATTTGCCTTGGTGTTTGCCTGGAACTGGAACTACAGACAGTTGTGAGCTGCCATGTGGGTGCTGGGAATCGAACCCGGGTCCTCTGGAAGAGCAGACGGCACTCTTAACCGCTGAGCCATCTCTCCAGCCCCCTCCCAGTCCTATTTTTTATTTACTTTTTTTTTTTTTTTTTTTGAGACACTGTCATGCTGTATAGCCTGTCCTGACCCCAAACTTACTATCTGCCTGCCTGTGACTCAACTTTTATTATAGTTTATTGTAGAAAGTTTTTGAACATATGCACAAGTCAAATAAATATTGTATGTTTAATAAAAGTAATCTGAAGTATCAGAGAGACAGGGAACAAACCACAGCCCTTTCTCACCCAGTCAGCTCTTCAGACCTCTTTTCCCGAATCCTCTGACTCTAACCCCTTCCTCCTCAGCTGGAAAGGGAAGGGGAAGCTGGACTCCTCCCTTCTCTATCTCCAGCTATCTTACTTCCTAGATCAACATTCCTTATGCTAGGATTAAAGGTGTGTGCCATCACTGCCAGGCTCTGTGAGGCCTTGAATTCACAGAGATCCAGAGGTATCTCTGCCTCCCAGATGACGGGATTAAAGGCATGGGTCACCACACCCTGACACTCATGGCCTGGCTCTGTCCTCTGGTATTCCAGACTCTTTTTTTTAAACATACACTATATCACCACATATGCCCACTATCCAGCTTCAACTGTTGATAACTCCTGGCTAAACCTACCCCATTCCCATGCTCAGCCTCACACCATACTTGCACTAAGAAAATTAGTATCACATAGATCAAACTTAGAACATGTCTTTCCTCCACCTCCAATATGTTGTTGAAATCTACATTTTAAAGGAGAGATTGTGGCTAGTATTAGATTGCAAAGATGAGCAAACAGATGACACTAGCTAATAATGCCAGGCTTGTGGAGGAGCCTGGAAGTTGGTTCAGCAGAGAGATAGATCTGATCTGTGCTTTAGGAGAGAAAAAGAAAAGAAAACACTTTTTTTTTTTTGAAGGAATAAGTAACACAGTAAGATAGTTCCTGGTCTCAAGTAATGATACCTAGAAGGAAAAAGGTTACATGAGAGAGGCCTGAATTTTTAGTTGGTGCCTAATTGAGTATGGGGCTGGAGGAGGGTTTGGTAAGCCATTTCACATCTGTACTAGGAGGTTGATGAGAACATGAAAGGAGAAACGGACATGGGAACAGAGGGCATGGAACTTATGGATCTTGAATTCCAAGGCAGTGGGCATAGGGTGTGTTTAAGAAGCCGGAAGGAAGCGCACTACAGTAGTAGAGGGGGAACGGCCTCCACCTACAGGGAGACCACAGGGCAAACTTGGAATGGGCAATGACAAATCTTCTATCTGACACAGCCCACTGGGAACTGTATTGGGAGTATGGGACACCAACTGTCTTGAGACTTAGATTCATTGTTTCTTATTCACTCTCCAAAGAGGACAAGTTGCTTGGGAGGGTAAACTTTCTACTGCCAAAATAATTAAATAAAATATGTGTCTAGTATGGGATATCTGCATGCTGCACAATTAGAAATGTATATTAGATACTTGGAAATGAGGATCTGAAATTTAAGAACTATAGAAACTAGTATATAGTATAAAAGTACTCCACACTTGATTAATACTTAGCTCTGTGCATTTTTTTAAAGACAGGGTCCCGAAGTATAGCCTTGACTGCCCTAAAACTTGCCTTGTAGCCCAGGCTGACCTTGAACAGAATGCTTTGCCTCCCATAGTGCTATAATCACAATCCTCTTATTATTTATTTATTTGTTTGTTTTAAGACATTATTTCCTGTAGCTCATGCTGGCCTCAAACTCACTGTATAGTTGAGGCTGGCCTTGAACTCCTGATCCTCCTGTCTCTAATTCTCAAACACTTGGATTACAGGTGTGCACAGGTTATTGAACTGACTTTTAAGGATTTTTTTCTCATGCTGCTGATATTAATCTTACTTCATTTAACTTAACAGCAGTTGTGTAGCTCAGTATCTAAAAACGAGCATGGAAGTCCATTCTGATAGAGGCCTTGTTATTTTATTGGCTATTCCCTCTGCCTGGTTTTGCTAACCTACTTTCCCTCTCTAAGGATTTGCCTATTCTGGATGTTCTAATATCCAGAACATTTTTTTAATTACAAAGAATATTTCATTGTATGGACCTAGCATCATATAACATGCCTAAAATGAGCATACTATTCTGTTTTCTGGCTAGTTAAGTAATACTATAAACATTCCTGTATTTTTTATTTTATTATTGTCTTGCTTTATTTTAGTTTTTTGAGACAGGGATGGCCTGGAACTCCTGAATATGGTGTGTATGGTATGGTGGTATACGTCTTTAATCCAAGTATTCAGGAGGCTAAAATCCATTCAAGTTAATTTTTTAATGTGGTACAATATAAAGGCCCATGTTAGTTACTTTCCTCCTTGCTGTGACCAAATAGCTGACCAAACAGGGTTAGAGGTCATACAGATTTGCAGTTCAGAGAGGAGTGACTAGGTCTGCAGAGCAACACAGGTGCCTCATGACCTGGGGCCAACCTTGCAAGTTGAAAGTCTTACCAGGTAAGGCTTTGAGCCTCCCATAACTGTAGGAATGAGGACAGAGTGGCTCACACTTGGTGTCACGGGGAGGTCAGCTGTCCTCAGTGGAGCTTTTCCCAACTGCAAACAGCATTTAAAATCTAAAGTGGAGTTTCTGAGCTGCAATTGTTTTTTTTTTTTTTTTTTTTTTTTTTGTGAGAGACTGCCCTGTGCACAGTAAGCTTTGGCAGCTCGCCTTCCCACTCCTGGGTGCTGGTAGACCCCCATCCATGGTGACAACCACAACTGTAGTCCGACATTACCAAGTTTCTTTGGGAGGGATATCACCCTTGATTGTGAACTGCTGCCCTAGAGGACAAAGGTCAAGGAGAATCCCAGCATGAGGACATACGAGAGGGGATCGGGAGGTTGCTGGGTTAGTAAACACTTTGGGTTTATCCAGAGATACTTTTCGGGTGTTCCCACCAGCACTCAGGATCATTGAATAAAATGATTCTCATATAACTAGCATACCTCACATGTGGACCTAAGATCATTCACGCACAGAAAAGTGAAGTGCAGTGATACACACCTGTAATCCCAGCACTAGCAGGCAGAGACAGAAGATCTCTGAGGCCTGCTGGCCAGCCAATCTAGCTGAATTGGTGACCTCTAGTTTAATGAGAGACCCTGTTCTAAAAATAAGGTAGAGAGGTCATTGAGGAAGATACTTGACATCAACCTCTGCCTTCCACATACACAAATATGCACATTATATGCACATGTATGCACATGAATGGTGTATACACACATATATGCACATACAAAATGTGCTAGATGCAGAGAATTTAAAATGAATGAAAGAATTGTCCTTGAAAGAATTTTCTAGGTGATACAGAGTTTGGATGCCTGTCCCGCAGAGTTATGGCAATGCACAGAAGGCATATGAACACCTTTCTGTGGCTTGACTGTGTTGAGGACTGGTGCCATCAAGACCGGTAGTATTGCCACCATTACAGAGTGGGCTTCCTGTCCCTCTCTCTTTTTCTCCTTCTCTCCCTCCCCAGGTCCCCCTGTGAAAGGGCTTCAGGCATGCCAGGCAGGGCTCAGTCACTGAGCTAACTCTCCAAACTTCTTCATTCATTGACTTCAGCATTGACTTCTGCAGCCAGTGTGAAAAGCACAGCCTCAGCTCCTGCATAGTCCGAGGCCTTGAAGGGCGGACTTTGGCTTCATTTGAAGTAGATGGAGCTGTCCCAGTGTCAGGAAAGCACTGATCACATTGTCTTACAAACAAAGCATTCTGATTAGAGATGGTATAGAGGGAAGACAGAAATATTTTCTTGGGAGAGAGACTGGAGAATAGGTTGGATGTGGTGGCATATGCCTATAATCCCAGCATTTCAGGGCAGAGAGGTAGACAGATCATGAGTTTGAAGCCAGGCTGGACCACAGAGCAAGTGTTTCAGGGAAATGCCAACAAACAAAAAGATCAGAGAATGAACAGGAGAGCACTGTCCCTGTTAAGTACCTGGGGGGGGGAGGGGCGGGCTACTGCTGTCATATTCTTTATACTAGGCAAAAAGCAAATTCCATTCTTTGGTGTTTCTTTTGGGGGGGGTGGTTTTGGTCTTGGTTTTTTGAGACAGGGTTTCTTTAAGTAGTAGCCCTGGCTGTCCTGGAACTAACTCTGTATACTAGATTTCTGTGAGTTCTAGTCTGCCTTTGCCTCCGAGTGCTGGAATTAAAGGCATGTGCCACCATCACCCAGCACAAATTTCATTCTTAACCCTCTGTTTAAATCTGTTTCCCTTCCAGTGACTGCCAGTTGGCATGGGTCTCTGGCCAAGCTCGTAATGAGACAATAGCCAGGCGGCTGTGGGATGTCAGCTGTGACCTGCTGGGCCTCCCTATGGAGTGGTAAGTGGTGGTTTGAATTCAAAAGAAGATTGGAAGAGATGATGATTGTCCTTTAAAGTGACACAAAGCCTTGAGCACAAAGAGCATAACTTTGAGCCTTGCCTACTTGATGTCTATCCAGTTAAATCTCAGAACACTGCCAGGATCCTCAAACATCCTCTGTTTCTACTGACTTACTTTGTTCCTGCTCCAGCCAACGTTTTTTAGTGGTATCACGGGACTGAGGTAGAGGGCACTCATATGATCTACACAGCTCCTGTTTTCCTTTGGAAACCTGCTCTTAAGAGGATGGAAGCCCTAGAAGGATTGGTACATGGCAGTGTGGATTAGATGTAGCTCCTCCCAACCAACCAACCTCTTCTTGAAGACCTCCATTGCAACCTCAGCTGAACCCCAGGAGTCCAGTGACCTGGCTAGAGAGCAGGCCTTTGTGTACCCAACGTCTGGATACTTAGAGAAAAGTCTTCATTAAATCTGGCAGTCTGAAGCATTTGCTGCTGAAACACTTTCCCATGTCCATACCACAGACAAGCTTTCTTCTCTAAGAAGTTTGTGGAATCTGAAGAGCAGAAATAAAAATAAAGCCAAGCTGTCATTTCCTACTGTTTCTCAGCCCAGTGAGGAGGTAATGACGAATTATGAGAAGATAGGTCATGTGGCTTCATTACTGACTCCAGACCCATGAAAACCTCTTTTTTGTGTCCTTGTTTCTCTTAGAAATGAGAGGAGGAAAGGCCTTTTCATTGTCACTGTGTTTATATTTGTGTATCTTCTTGTGCATTCATGCAGTTGTGTTTCCACAAAATTCACAGCAGATACAAAGGAAAAGCCCTAAATCAGACTATAGTTTAGACAAATGACCAGAGGTGAGGCAAACCCATGTAGGGAGTTTGATATTAATGACTTTGGCTGCAAAGAGAGGAGGACACTGTACATTTTGGAATTAGTCACTGAGAAGCATAGATGCAGCAGGGAGGAAGATTTTTTGTTTTTTGGGTTTTGTTTTTTCTTTTAAAGAAAGAAAGAAAGAAAGAAGGAAGGAAAGAGAAAAGAAAACTCCTAGAGGCTGTACATGATAGGAAAGGATCAGTTAAGAATCCAAAACCACAACTGAAAAACAGTAATAGACAGATATAGAAAGCTACTACAGTATTGAAATTTATATGTGGGTGAACACACATACGTGTGTGTGTGTGTGTGTGTGTGTGTGTGTGTGTGTGGAAAAAGTCCAAAGCACAAGAGTGAAATAATTAACAAGTCTTTATTTAGAAAACTTATGCTAAGGGTCTGACACTGGTAATATAGTCAATCCCATAATTTTTCAGAGCATTTCCTTAATTTGCTTAACAATATTAAGATGGTGGTGGGTGGAGAGATGGGATGGCTTAGCACTGGCTGTTGTTCCAGAGGAACCTGGTTCAATTCTGAGAACCCATATGGCCGCTCACAACCATCTATAGCCTCGGTTATAGAGGATGCAACAGCCTCGTCTGCCTCCATGGGCACTGCATGAAAGTGGTGTACAAATGAACATGCAGGCACTCATGAATTAATTATTTTGTGTGTGTGAGTTTTTTTTTAAAAAGATGTTGATTTCATGAGTGGAGGTGAGTGCTTTCCTGGCATGTGGGAGGCTCTGAGTTTGGTCCCCATTGCACTGCACTGCAAAAGAAAGTAGAAACAGCTTCATCTGACTTGAGTCTGCTTTATTTGGAGAACTTTTACCAGTAAAAGGAGTCAGAAATTCCTCATGTTCCATCACTTATTAGTAGGATGTTATTCTAAGAAAGTTTGCCATTTTCTTGGGCTGGCAATTATACTTTAACCTGAATAGGTAAGGCTGATAGGACCACAATCTTTAACTTTTAATATTTGTAAATTAATAATTCTGGTGGGCTTGTTCTGATCATTAAACTATATACTTAAAAATAAATTTATGGGGAAATTGAAAAGCTTTTGATAATGCAATGAATAACTGAATATTTTACTTAATTTATATTCAACTGCCAATGAAAATAAAGGTTATTTTTAATTATCACGTTTTTAGTTCCAGATTAAAACTGTAAGAATTAAACAAGTTTAGTTGTAGTTTAAAGAAAACATTTACTGTAGTTATGCAGCTATTTCCCATTCTAATGGATGATGTGTCCCAGAATAATTACCGTACAACTGCAATTCCCATACCATTAATTTGGGTTGTGATCATCAGACTAATTATTAAATTATCTATTTCCTACTTTCCTTTTTTGCCACTGTCCAAAGGTCATTGTTTCTACAGCTCTTGGTCATGGCAGGCTCTCCTAATTTTACCTTTTTATTTCTGTGACAGAGCAATGTAAGACATGGGGCTAAAGAGACAGCATAGCTGTGAGGGTCACATGACTCTTACATGCATGACAGGGAGCTTACAACCACCTATAACTTCAGCACCAGGGGATCCAACACCCTTTTCTGGGCTCCACAGGCAGGACAGTTGCACTCATACATGTACACCCACATACTTAAATATAAATGTTTTCATTTTATTTTTGAGGCAGGATTTCTCTGTGTAGCTCTGGCTGTCCTGAGACTCACTCTATGCACCAGGCTGGCCTGAACTCAGTGATCCACCTGCCTCTGCCTCCCAAATGCTAGCATTAAAAGGCCACCACTCCTGGACTCTCTTTTCATTTGTAAGGAAAAGCAAACAAACAAACAAAAAACAACCTTGCACCATCAGTAACAATCCTAGACTTTGTCATCTCTGCACAACGCACGTTAGGTTTTATTTATTGAATTCAATGGTTAATGAATTCAAGCTAGTAAAACCAAGGGCCTCAAAGACTAAAATCACCAAAACATTCCCCTAGGAACCAGCTCCTCTAAACACCTTGGAAAACAGAATGTAGGACTCTGCTTGTGCTAGATAATCGCTGTACTCCATGTGTAAATATTGAACTCAAAAGCAAACTTTTGAGAGCCAGTTCTTTGTGCAAACCACGCCATCAGTATACATAGCAACTAATACCCATGGAAGGTCAGAAAGGATTTCATGATTGTTGATATTTCACCTAACGGCAGATAAGATGCGGTAAGATGTCCTCCACACCAGATCATAAATTACCCAAGGGCAGAGACAAAAATCTATTTTGTTCAACATATGACTTGGTCTTTGCACAATGCCTACGTGAGAACCCAGGATAGCCTAATGAACTAAACTAGCTCAGCCCCTAGAAGCTATGAGTGTATATTGAGATCACACAGCCCAGGTTTCTCTTCTGAAAGCATGTGATTCTAGCCCCTTAATCTCACCAATAAGTGTTTTACCATCCGAGGGCAGGCAGGACTCTGTTCACCTATCTATGGCTAAGAATACAAATTTAGATGAAGTCAGGGGACAGAAGGAACTGCGTGACAGCGAGGATGATGCAGAGGCTCCGCCCCTGTCTTTTCCAGTCCCTGCACACCAAGGCTGGCCTTGCAGGTCTCCGCACAGTGCGACCCATCAGCTCCCTCACTTAACTACAACCCCCAGCATGCACTGCAGGGCCAGCGGGCCCGGATGAGGCGGCCGAGGCGCCCGTCCCGCGGGCCCCCTGGGGCCCTTCGCCTTGCTACCTCCCCGGCCCCCGGCTGTCCATGTCCCGGTCGGAACCAGCTGCCGGTCCACCGCGCGGCGCCGCCTCCCTGAAGTAGGCCGGAATCGTCCCCGCCCCGGCTTTCCGTCAGGCTTTGGCGCCCGGCGCCCGCGCGGTGACAGCAGGGGGAGGGCGTCCGGCTCGGAGGGCCCCGGAAGCGCCTGGTTCCGGGCCGCCCAGGTCCGGCGGAGGCGGTGATGGCTTCGGGACTGGGCAGCTGAGCGCCGAGGTGGGAGTGGGCCCTGCGCCCCAAGTCTCTGAGGCTGACGCTCACGTGCAACTTACGCCATGGCCACCTCCGCCGCCTCCTCCGAGCATTTCGAGAAGCTGCACGAGATCTTCCGAGGCCTCTTTGAAGATCTACGAGGAGTGCCCGAGCGGCTGCTGGGGACCGCGGGGACCGGTGAGACGGGGGCCGGACCAGCCCAGGAGCACTCCGCCGGGTGCTGTCCTCCCAGATGCCGATCCCCGCTTCCCCGCTTCCCATTTGGGCACGCCCCCTGCTGCAGTCTGGCCCAGGGTCTCCTGCAGTCGCTTGGCGTGACGGGGCGTGCAAAGGGATAGACATTAGGGTGTCGTCTTCTAGGGATTCTCTTATGTCTTAGAGCCCCAAAATTTTAGTTATCTGCTTCTCCCAGGAACATAGGAGGTTCTTAAATCTGTAGTTCTGTGTTTCAGCAAGAAAACTTAAAAAAATCGTAAGATTGGGGGTTGGAGATGTAGGAGTTTGGTAGGCAATGAAAATTTTTAAATAATTCTAACTATAGTGTTTAGTTTATAGGTGAGACAGAGGCGGGAGGTGAGAGTATTCAAACAGCTACTTTGAAGAGGAACTTGAATGTCTCACATCAAGACTTTTTGATGTCTTAGGGGAAATCAGTAAGGAACATAAGCAGCTGAGTAATGTGGATTTCATTTTAGAAGCAAGGCTGCCGTAGCTGGATAGAGGATATGAGAATGGATTTGAGACTGTGTTAGGAGCTTCCGTGGCAGTTTACTAGGTAAGCATGGGGATCTGGAGAGTGAGCATTAAATCTAACAGGTGGTTCTGAGGCAGATGTATGAGACTGGTGCATAAAAGAAGTAAAGACTGAAGAGTTTCCTTGTAGAGAAATCATGTGATCAGCTCAGTGAATGAATTTAATATGAGGAACATATTCAATTTGTTTGAGTTGTGATGAGACTATTTATCTACCTGTAGAGTGTATTCTGTATCTAGCCTGACAATATTTTTGTCATTAAAAACATTATAAAAATTTTATTAATATATTCAATATAGTAAAAACCAAGAATTTGCCAGTAGCAAACACTTTTAATCCCAGAACTTGGGATGTAGAAACAGGAGAATCTGAGTGAGCTAAAGACCAGCCTGGTCTACCTAGCATCGTAGAGAGTTCCAGACTAAATTTTATATAGTGAGACACTATGGGGCAGTAGATAGGAAGGAGTAGTGGGGGGGGGGGAAGAGAGACTGGTTTAGTAGTTATGTGACCTTTCAAATTATTTCAACCAAACTAGTTTCCTCTATAAAATAAAACAGCATCTAACTTCATGGGGGTTTTGTGAGAAGTAAATGAGTTACTACATTTCTTACAAATACCATCTGGCAATGATAGATCTATTGTTACTATATGGGAATTTGCTATTCTATTTACATTTAAAATATTAGCTCTTTATATAGATATTCTTAGGATGCTCTTTTGGGTTTGGTTGGTTTGGTTTTTGCTTTTCTTGTTTCTCGTGTAGCTCTGACTGACCTGGAACTAGATCTATAGACCAGCGTGGCTTCAAACGCAAAAATCCACCTGCCTCTGCTTCCTGAGTGCTGGGATTAAAGGCATGAACCACCAGCCTAGTCTCAGAACCTTTACTTTCTAATGTACTCAGCACTTTTCATATTTATTCTATAAATATTGCTTATCTTTCTCTTACTAGAAAAGGAAGTTTGGAAACCAGCACCATCCATACTACCTGGGAATTTGTTATTTGCACGTGCTCAGGCCCTACCCAGATGAACAGAATCAATAACTTTTTGTGACAAGCAGTCTGCCTTGACTGTGCTTAAAAAGGATGTCTGGTGCTGGCTTAAGTTTGAGAAGCAATGAACTAGAAATTAAATAGTATTTTGTTTTGGTTAGAATGTATCATAAACTCCCAGAAATAGAACCCAACACATCCCAGGTGTCTGATAAATATTTGCCTGCGTTTAGTAGTACAAACTTAGGAGGCAGAAACAGGGGATGGGTCTCTGTGAGTTCAAGGCCAGCCTGGGGTAAGCAGTGAGACCCTGACTCAAAAAATAAAATGAACTATATAGATATTTGTTATATCATTGTAAAAGTCATTTTGGATTGTTAGAAGTACTATGAATTCTTAGAAGAAATAATTTATTCCTGTTTTTCACATTTTCAAATTGATGTGTACACCTATTAAAACAACCAAAGCAGAAGGGTACTTGTTTTCCCAAAGGGTAGTCTGAATTCACTCTTGGTCCTTGAAGGGTAGTTGTCACTGCATGTTCTGGTTTAGGAAGTTTTTGTAGCAATGACAGTCTTCCCATTTATAATATTTATTAATCTTCTTATACCATTCATCATCTACAGCTGTAATTTCTGGTCTTGGCTTTGTATCATCTGAAGAGGTTTCTCTAAAGCCCCAGAGTGCTGCAATTAGTATGTTGAGTGAAGTTTTGACTTTGTGGTACCTGTAGACATGTATTCCTGTGATAAAACTATTGACAGTTTTCTGTTTTAATTTGTCTGGATTCTAGTACCTCAGAGGACAGCTTATGTTCTCCTCATCCTCCACATGGGACCTAGTGAGTAAACAGGTTGTCAGGTTCCAGCAAACACTTTTTTTTAACCTGGTAAATCACCTTGCCAACCCTGTATATCTGAGAGCTAGGAAGGAAACATGAAGTACCAGGCCACCAGGCCCATGCAGAGCAGTAAACACTAGTCACTCACAGGTTACAGAATTGTAAGTACTTTGACTCTCTGGGTCTATGGATTTCCTGTTAAAAGCAATGGTAGTTCCTAGTATTTGAAAGTTTACTGTGCCTGCCACTTGCTAAGTGCCCTCTGAAGTCGGTATGGCTGCATGATACTGACAGGTGAGACAGGTTTAGAGAGCTGATGGTTTTTTGTTTTTTTGTTTTTTTTTTTTTTTGGTCTTACATCAGATAACATCAGTACAATGTTAGTCTACAAACAGTCTGTAGGTCCTACAGCACTAGGGTGCTAAAAGCAAATGAATCTTGTATTTTCAAGATCTTGGTGACACTAAAGTCTTTCTCACTGTCTAATATCCATAATGAGAGGGTGCCAGCCTTCATAGTATATTAATTTGAGCCTTTTCTAGCTGTTTTTCTTTTTCTTTCTTTTTTTTTTATAATGTTTCTTTCTTTTCTTTTTTTTTTTATAATGTTTCTTTTTTTTAAAAAAAAAAAAAAAACTTTATTTATTTATTTATTTGCCTTGGTGTTTACCTGGAACAGGAACTACAGACAGTTGTTAGCTGCCATGTGGGTGCTGGGAATCGAACCCGGGTCCTCTGGAAGAGCAGAGGGTGCTCTTAACCGCTGAGCCATCTCTCCAGCCCCTCTAGCTGTTTTTCAAAGCCTGTTTCAAAGTCTTTTTATTTTACTTCAAAATAAGGTGCTAACCCATTTACCAAGTGAAACAGTTGATCCCTCACCCTTGGCTCACACCTGACAGATTAGTATATGCATATTGCTTGCAGTGACTCACTCTTGGTTTGGGGGCCCATCCTTCCCACTGTACACATTTGCTTTGTGGTTGATTTTAACATGGATTTTAATTCCCTAAAAGGAGTTAGAATTTTTTTTTTTTAACATATTTTACTGGTTGCCAAAAGATGTATACTCTTAAGAGTTCCCTAACACCCCTCAGTTGTACACAACCATGTACAGAATCAGATTCTGAATCGAAACTCGCTTCTTAAAGCTGATGTCCTCACATACTCCTCTGGCCTGCTTTGGCGGAGGTTCAGATCCCAAGTCCCTAAGAGGATTGGGAGGGTTGACAAGGAGAGAAGAACAATGATCTGAGGGTGAATCAAGTTGGCTGTCAGCCTTCAATTGAGAAGAGATCACACCTTATATACTGTATAGTCACAGATAAGATAGAGTGAGAGACAAGGGGTGTGTGAGCTGGGATGTGCCTTGAGATGTGGTTTGAAGAATCTAGCATTGACCTTGACAATAGGCACCAATCAGATGTTAATAGAAAGGCCATAAATTCTTACTAGAGAAAAGAATGTCTGCTTTGTCAAGCAGGAACTTTTTTTTCCTCAAGCTCCCAAGGGAATGGAGACCCTTGTCCAAATGTCTGACCCTGGGAAAAGGCCTGTTCCCTCATAACACTTCCCAAAGGGAAGGTCCTGGTCTTTTCTCATTGTACCCTACATTCTGATTTCTCTGTATTTATTAACTGAACTCTTGACCTTAATGGCCTCTGGATCTGAACTATAGGCATTTTATCCTAGGGATCAGGTGTCTAGTAAATCTCTAACATTCCTGTTCTTGGTGTAATTAAATTAAGAGGGCACAATGGAATTCCTGGCACCACGGTGATAGGGATTTTTTTTCCCCCAAAGAATTATTTTCTTTATAGACTACCATTGTACACCTTTTTATCCTTTACAAAATTTCCCCAAAGGAAAGCCACTACTAGTGAGAATCACTAAAAATGAAGTAAAAATGTGGAGAATTGTGGTCTGCAGTGCTGAAATGCTGGAACTTTGCCAAGCAGCCATAGTCACCTTGCCATCCACGCCACTTAGGGAACATAGTTGTCCAGGTTCTAGTTTCTCTAGCTGTAAAATGCAGTTGGTAATCTCTGAAGTCCATTCTAGCTGTGATGATTGGTGAGTAAGACTAAAGCATAAAAAAGCAGCTAGTGGCCACTCAGCTCAATAGAGACAAGCCTCTTTTGACTTCTGAATATTTGCTTTTCTAGCATCTGTTTTCATCAGATGATTTTCTGTCCTAATGGGCTTTGGTGGAGGTCGAGGGGCAGCACCTGCAGGTCTAAATCATAGTGGGGGGGTTAGGTCTTCAGGCTTCACAAGATTGATTGCTGACTACCTTGCTGTGAGTGGCACAGCTCCCTCAGTAATGCAGCTTGACATACAGCTTGGGAAGCACATAAGCATCAAAGATACTCGCTTTGAAAATGTCCCTGATGACAGCAGCCTTCACAGTGTTCTGAATCGCTAAAGGCCTTGTCCTTGGGCATGCACCAAGTGCAGTTCTTGCAATGCATGGCTGGAGCACTTTTGGTCATCTTAGAGCCGAAACTGGAAAGAGCTTTTCTAGCTTCTTCACCGGAAGGAATGGTTTCTTAGGCCTTCCCTTTATCTTACATCTGGGACTCCATAAAGGAGCTCAAAAGTGAAGCTGTATTTTGAAAGGTAATCCATTGGTAAGTTGTAGGCACAACTCAGTAGAACGCTTGGATTTTATAAATTGGGTAGGGTTACAGCTTCAGAATGTGTTGGTTAAAGCTTATCCCTCATCACACTGCTGCCTCTCCACCACTGCCACTTTTGACTGTTATAGAATTTGTTTCTTGTGGAGTGTAGATCCTCAGGTTCGTTAACAAAGGAAGAATAAGGAGTGACACAGTTATAGAGAGACCCAAGCTAGGAAAGGAATACAGTCGTGTATACAGCACTGCTGTTGTGTGCTTTCTAGCTTGGGTCATGATGAGGGTGTGCTTGAGTTTAGTGATAGGCTCTGTTAATAGTAGTAGTGACACTCAGCTTTTTAAGGCACATTATTGCAAAAGAGTACATTCTGCTCTGGACGTGGCCATTCTTGACTGCATGTATTACCTTTTTGATTATTGGAAGCTCAGAGCACAGCCCCTCCAAACAGTGACATGCTTTGGTCCATCTCAGTTACATCATGGATAGTCAGGATGTGTGCACCATTTGCCAGGGCTAAACTATTCCCTGTTGTTGCTGTTGTTTAATGAATAGATCCTTGGGTTTTTGTTTGTTTTGTAAGCAGTATGAAGACAGGTTTGCTGGGAGTGCCTTGAGTATGTTGAGGGACATAGTCCATGGAGAACTTAGAAGTGGTGGGAAGAGGATCCAAAGTTCAGGGTCATCCAGGCTATAAAGTGGTGAGTTTTGAACTACATGAGACCCTGTTTCAAAATACAAAAAAGAAAAAGACTTCAAAAACTATTGTAAACAACGGTAACTTTATAATAAGTAGATTATGGATTTCCAAATTTAGGTATTTATGCTTTTTTTGTTTTGTTTTTGTAGCCCTGGCTGTCCTGGAACTCACTATGTAGACCAGGTTGGCCTCAAACTCAGAGATCCATCAGCCTCTGAGCCACCATACCCAGTGAATGCATACATCTTTAAAAACTCAGATTCTTCACAAATGAAACTGATTTCTGCTTGTTAGATATGAAGGGATGATCTGCTTCCCTGTTTTATAACCATAGAAATGAACTAAATTACCCATGCTTTCATGTTGAGGCAGGTCTGTACCTTCTCCCCCTGACTAGCCAGGCCTCTCCCCTCTGCAAAGGTTTATCAGGTGTCAGCATTCCTAGTACTTCAGTAGTTTTTACTATGTCAGATGCCATTTTTTCTTCATCATTGTATTCGTGTAAAATATAGTTCTAATACTGTTAGCTTTCAAGAAAATGTATGTTAAGCAGAAAATCTTCATATTATAAACCATTAGAAGAAACATAATAAAGGTGAAATAATATTCTTTTAGATACTATTTCTTTGAAACTGAAACTTTTTCTCTTATTGCTAAAAGGGAAGGTCAGTAATTTCTATTAAAGACAAAACCAGCCAGGGGTGGTTGTACTCACCTATAAGTCTAGCATTTGGGTCACTAAGCCAGGAAGATTGCAAATCTGAAGGCAGCCTGGCCAACATAGGGAGAGCATCCTTAAAGCTAATAAATAAATAAGCAAGTGCATCAATTAAGATGACATTCGAAGGACTAAAAGAGGAATGACAGTCTCATGGTCAAGTTATTGTCCATGCCACCATAGGTGAGAGATGTGTCACACTAGTGAGCAGAGGTGGTGAATATTTAGTTTGTTTTGCGGAATAATGGTGGTTAGAGATTCACTTTGGAAACCCAGTGTTAGTAGACAATTATGTTGATGAGACAGTGCCTACCCCTCCATGAGGATGGGGAGGAAGGAGAAAAGGTTAGAAATGATTATTAATTTAAACAGAGATGCTGTTGGCTTTAGAACCAAATAAAATTGTTAAGCTAGACTTTGTCCCCAGCAGGAATGTTTTCCTGGGCACTAAATGTCAGTATAGTAGCACCCTTCAGGGACAGTGGAGGCAAGTCTCCAAATGTGTCTAGGCCCCTGTCAGACCCACCCACCCTGGGAAGAGTGGGAGGGCTATTGTGAGCAGAAGGAATGGCCTCTACAGATGCACAGAAGCAGGGATAAGTGATGGTTGCACCTGTCTTTTCCAGAGGAGAAGAAGAAGCTGGTCAGAGATTTCGATGAAAAGCAACAGGAAGCAAATGAAACGGTGAGGACCGGGAGCAAGTCCTTGTTTCTTGTGCTTGGGTTTGGTCTTTTCTAGAAGTACTATGACTTTATAACAGGTAACCTTTTCCTGTCTTGATTTTCACCGTAACTCTTTGGTTTTCTTTCCTTATTGTGATAAAAATACTCTGACAAAAGCACCTTAAGGGACAAAGGGTTTATTCTGGCTCACAGTTCAAGGTACAGCAGGAACTTGAAGCACCTGGTCACATCACAGAGGGTGATGATGAATGCACTACTGCTCAGTTCCCTTTCTCCACTCAGTCCAGGATGCTAGGTAGAGAATGGTGCCACCCACAATGGGCAGCCCTTTGCATCCTTGAGTAATGCAATCAAAATCATCCCTAGACGCTACCCTAGATAACAGGTGTGTCCAGAAATTTGTCTTCCAGGTGATTCTAGATCCTGCCAAGTTAACACCACTAACCATCATTAGCCTGAATGGTAGGAATGGTTGTTGAGGGGGCTTAACTTACACGAATAGGTAAAGTTTGAAGATTTCTGAAGTGTAAGCCTTTGATGATGCATTCCTGATAGGACTAATAGAGGCATTTCTATACCTTTCCTGAAGCTGGCCACTAAGATCAGTTACTGACCTTGTTAAACTTATTAGCACAGATGTATACTTCATGGGGTGTGCACGTCTGTGTGCACACTTATTTACAGTGTTAAGTATAGAGCTGAGGTCTCTCCATGCTTGGTATTGGTAGTTGGGCACTCTCCCACTGGTAAATTTAGCACATCTTTATGTTTGTTGTACATATGTATATGTGGGTACACATTTGTGTGATCCTATTCTTCAGGTTCTATCCTCCTTGCCTTTCTCTTTATTCTTTTTGAAACAGGTTCTCTTACTGGCCTGGAACTTGCCAGGTAGGCTATGCTGGCCAGGCAGAACTGGGATTATAAGTACACACTGCCACCCCCAGTTTTATTTATATAGATAGGTTCTAGAAGTTGAATTTAGGTTCTGATATTTGCAGAGCAAGCACTTTACTGTCTCTCCAGCCCCGTAACATGCATACTTAAGTGAATGTCTACTAGAAACTATTTCAGGCACTTAAAGTGAATATGGTTTTGTGGTCTCTGTCACAGAAGTTGCTATTTTGGTAGCTTGTGGTAAGCTTTAAACGAAGCGTGTGCCCAGGTGGAAAGGTCACGTTGTCTCCTTACCCCTATCCCTTTCTAGTTGGCAGAGATGGAGGAAGAGCTACGGTATGCACCTCTCACTTTCCGTAACCCCATGATGTCCAAGCTTCGAAATTACCGGAAGGACCTTGCTAAACTCCACCGTGAAGTGAGAAATACACCTTTGACAGCCACACCTGGAGGCCGAGGAGATGGGAAGTACGGCACATATGCCGTAGAGAATGAGCATTTGGTAAGTGGTAAGAATGAGCAGTGGTAGCTGCTCCTCCCTTAGGGCTAAGCCTGGGGTACGAGAGCTAGATGGACGACAGTGACATCCGTGTATACTGAGACTCAGATTTTTGTTTCCTGCTTTTGGCCTCTCTCCTGTATCTAGTCCCGTTCTCCTCTCTGCTACCTGCTCTCTTTAATTCGGGTCTTCCTAGATTTCTTTGTGTGCATACAGACAGACATAGAACAGTACTTTGATTCTAGCAAACCTGGAAACTCTTTCTAACAAGACTCTATCTTGACTTATTGATCTAATTCCTTTTCTTCTGGAAATTTTATTCATATATATAAATTTCAGAATCATTTTCTCAGATATATTCCCTAAGTCCATTTAGGTTTTAAGTTTTCATTTTTTTTTTTTTTTGAGATACAGTTTGTCGTAGCTCAAGTAATCTCAGCCTCCTGAGTCAGCCAGTTAGGTTTTTAATTCATTGGGTTTTGGGGTTTTTTGTTTGTTTTTTTGTTTTGTTTTGTTGTTTTTGCAAAACTAATCAAGCTTTCTGTTAGCTTAATATCAAGATGGCTCAGCAACTGATGGAGGAGAAACACAGGGTGCTTCCCTGTGGGGCCATTCTGATACCTCATTTTATAAAGTCAGCTAGAATGCTCTGAACACAAAGGATTCTGACATGAAATTGAATTTCAAAAACCCCTATCTTGAAACTACTTAGAGAAGCTGGCTAGTTAAAGGAATAAAATAAAAACTGGACAAGATTAAGGTTAGTGTGCTGCATTTGGATTATAGTCCACAAAGAACAAAGTTGACATAGAATTTTTAAAAGAAATGGGAAGGGATCCTGCACTGCAGACTTGACATCTGGACAAAGGCTAGCCGGAGAATTTTAAATGCTACTCTGTGGAGTTTGGGAAACTGCCTTGACATTGCTGATGTTAAAGTGCAGTGTTTTTGGAGTAATGTAAAACTTTGAAATGGAAGCAGGCATAGTCAAGGTAAGAGGCTAGGAACCTGAGTCGTGGGGCAGGTGAGGCTACTGTTGCTGCCACCATGCAAGGGCTATGAAGGCATGCCTTGGGGGCCCCAATGCAGATGGGTACCATAGACCTCACTGACAGGCTTATCAGCTTCTGTCTGGTGGCTTATGGCATATAGCTCATGGTGACTGTACTTGGAGACTTAAGCATGAGGGAGATGGCCAAGCAGCTGCAAATGGTCATCAGTCTGATGCCGTGTCAGCTGTGACCAGTGCTCTTCCTCAGATGCCAGCCAGAGCAGCACAGACAGGCACTCACTGCCAGGGTCCCAGACATCTATGGGTGCCAACTCAAGAATAGTCTCAGGCACTTTGCACAGAGACCACCAACCCAAGCAAGATAAGGGAGCTCTTCTGCTTTGCTCCAGCCTAGAACCTGACCTGCAAACGCTGGCTCCTCAAAGCCCGGAGGTATGCCCAGCCCTGCTTGGTGACTGACCTGGGGCAGAGCTGAGGTATCCAGCAATAACCCCTACATTTAGCTCCTGGCTTTTCATACACAATTTTTGAAGAAGAAATTAAAAAACTGAAACAACTTTGAAATGGATCCAGGTGAGGATACCTGTCAAAGTAGGCTGGGGGGGGGGGGTGGAAAGCAAATAGAATATGTTAAAACAGAACTTGTAAAAATTACTCTGGTAATTTGCTACTTTCACCCCCAAAACAGGAAAGTTGACAAGTTATTTATTGATTTCAGAATTTATAAGTTTTCTCTAAAGGAGATTCTCAGTGTATTGCCCAGACTGGCCTCAAACACCCAGTTGAGCCTGATTCAGCATTCTGAGTAGCTGGGACCATAAGGCACTTGCCACTTATCCAAGTCCTCGTGTGATTGTAGACCTTGTAATGTCATATTACCTTCAGTAGGATTATTTGTGTCTGACGTTGATTTATGTGATGTTGTTGTCATTTCTTGCTTTCTTTACCTAATCATTTAAAACTTTTTATTTTATTTATTTTTTTCTTCCTTTCAGCTAATAAAATTGTGATGTTTGTAAAGATCTGTTCATTTTTATGTGTATGGGTGTCTGCCTGCATGTCTGTTTACCACATGCATGCAGTTCTCACAGAGGCTAGACAAGGGTATTGGGCTCCCTGGAACTAGAGTTCCAGATGGTTGTGAGCCACTGTGTGAGTGCTGGGAATTGGACCCAGGTTCTCTGGAAAATGTCTCTTATAACCACTGAGCCCTACATCTCTCCAGCCCTACTTTGTTTATTGTTTGTTACATTATTTATTTTGTATGTATATACAGCCACATGTGTGGAACTCAAAGGACAGAATTTGCAGGCGATTCCATAATTGAACTCAGGTGTTCAGGTGTGGCACTGAGTCACCTCACCAGCTGGACTGGAACTCAGAGATCCACCTGCCTCTCCTCCTGAGAACCAGCATCTTGTGCTGGTTGCCTCCTGTTCTGTAATGAGCTCTGAGAGCTGAGCCCCTCTTGGTTGTGTGTGTTTCGAATAGGTCAGAACTTAGTACTGCACTGTGCATAGTAACTGTAGTTACTATTCTGGCCTGATCTCAGCTGCTTTTGTCATCACACTGTGTTTAGGATTGTGTTAGAAAGTTCAGTGGGGACTTTAACATGTAGAGCTCCTGGAGAGTTCAGGCAGCTAGGAAGCTTGCTTGAGACCCACATTCTATCTTTCTTGTGAACACAAGCAGTGGATAATTTCAGAGTGCTGTTTGACCTGACAGGAGGTTCTCTAACAGTGTAGCCACTGAAGTGTGTTATTGTTTTTTAAGAGTATGGCGATGTCTTTGGCTTTGAATACTTTTTATGATCCTTGAGTCCTCAGTACTAGTCAAGCTCGCCCAGTGCTTTAGAGGTTGGCTGTTTACTTGTGGCACTGTTAACGGGTAGCCAGGCGTGATGATGCACACTCTGGCCAGGCATGATGTACACACTCGCAGGCCCAGCACTTGGAGGTTGAGCAGGGAAGGTCATGATGAATTTGAAGCCAGCTTAAATTACAGTACTGTCTTAAAAAAACACAAATGAATAAATATTTAAGCAAAGTTTTAAAGTTTCAGGCTATTTGCATCATCAGGTCATTTTTGCACCCTCACCCTGCTCAGTCTGGGTGTTGACTGAAGTTGCTAGTAACCAGCCAGTTACATGTTTATGATAGACTTCAGCTAGTCCACGAAAAAAATGCTCGTTTGTTTGTTCTTGTTTTTCGGTCCCTTCTCTTGCCTCACGGAAGTAAAGCAGGCAGAGGATTGCACCTCTTTAATCTGTGATCTTAAGCAGAATCTTACAATTCATTAGTATCTCTGATTCTATTTTAAAAGCACAGCTGGCAAGCTCTTCTTACCCACTGCAGCTGAATACTCAGCTTTGGATTGAAATTTTAAAATATATTGCATCTAAGTATGGTGGTACATACCTGTTTCATTCCAGCACTTAGGAGACAGAGGCAGGTAGATTTTTGAGTTAAAGCCAGCTAGGACTACTCAGTGAGACCCTGTCTCAAAAAACATTCTAACTTTGAGGGATTCAATGCCCTCTTCTAGCATCACAGGCACCCTGGTGCACACACACAAATCTTTGAAGACTTTTCTCATATATACTGAATATCTTCTGATGTTTTTCTGGTCATGATTCTCTTGAACCGTAAATAACTGTTTACATAGCATTTACCTTTATTAGGTATAATTAACTTAAAGATGATTTAATGTATTGGGAGGATTACATATGTTAAAGTGCAGATACACTATTTTACATACATGAACTTCAGCAGGAGTGTCCTAGAACCAATGCCCTGCAGATATAAAAGAAAAACTAATGAAATGATTGCTCAATATATTCCTTTTACACAAGAAAAAGGTCATAATGAATGTGTTGGCAATAAGTTTATAACGGAATAAATGCGTCTAACACTTCTCTTCCCGACTCTTATCAGAATCGGCTTCAGTCTCAAAGAGCATTGCTTCTACAAGGCACTGAAAGCCTGAACCGGGCCAGCCAAAGCATTGAGCGTTCTCATAGGATTGCAACAGAAACTGACCAGATTGGTACAGAAATCATAGAAGAATTGGGGGAACAACGAGAGCAGTTGGAACGTACCAAGAATAGAGTAAGTCTGGGCAATATGAAAAGTAAGTGGGTCCTCCATACAGAGGCCAGACACTACAAGAGGAATAACTTTCTTTTCTCCCCACATGTAGATGTTATATATTTATGACTGGATCTCACTTAATCCCAATTGCTGCCCTGGAATGCAGTGATCCTCCTGCCTCTGCTTCCTGGGATTAAAGTTGCTTGCCACCATGCTAGACCACAAATCATTAATTAGCAAGTGCTCTTAACTGTTGAGCCAGCTCTCCAGCCCAATTTTCTATTCTTATGAAAACACTGTCTACTTATAAGACCCAGTACAACTGATAGTTTATTGACTTATAAATTATCTTTCAGTTCCCTAAGGTAAGTTAGTCCATTGAGGGAAGAAAGCAGAAATGTGAGTCAACTGATGACCGCATTGAGATTCTCTGGTCTATGATTGTAGAAGGCTTTGGAAAATTTCTTTTTCCTTTATATAAATGGGTTAGCCTATATCAAATTTAAATAATAAAAAATAGTTTGCCTGTTGAATGTTGCATTCTTAGGAGGACAAATATTGTCTGAAAACATTGTAGCTGGAGTTTGGACAGGAAAGTACTAACTCATTGTGAGGATTTGAATAGATTTTTTTTTTAAAACTTGGTACATATTATTAGAGCAATTCCCCCATTTTCCTATTTTGTGCAAATTTATAACACAGTGCTAATTTCAAGGCAATCTATGGAGAAGGCAAATTGCTAACATAAATTTAGGGTCTTGAATATACTTTGTAAATTGGTTGAGCTTAAAACACCAAAGATTGATGAGAGAATGACTTACCAAGGCCACAGGGCAGTGGTAACAAACAGCAAGGAGCATCACTGAAATGTCCGTCTGCTACTAGATTAGTAACAGGTTGTCAAATGAGAAGGGCCCTAAGGGCTGGAGAGCAGCAGTTACTGCTCTTGCACAGGCCCCAGGTCCAGAGGATTCAATGCTTTTGACTTGTATGAGCACCAGACGTGTACATGGTGCACACACATAAGTTCAGGCAAACACTCGTACACATAGAAGGCTTGGTGTTACAGTTGTGGCACTGTTCTCCTTCTCTCCCCCACAACCTTCTCCTGAGACAGGGTCTCACTCTGTAGCTCTGCCTGTCCTGGAACTCTCTACATAGACCAGGCTGTCTTCAACTCACAGATCCTGCCTCTGCTTCCCACATGCTGGGATTAAAGGTGTATACCACCATGGCTTTAGTTTTCCTGTCTGAGTAGCCAAGGTGAAGGATTTTTTTGAAAAGAGAAGGAAATGATTGTTACTTTTTTTTTCAGCTGGTAAACACAAATGAAAACTTGAGCAAAAGCCGCAAGATTCTTCGCTCAATGTCCAGAAAGTAAGTTTAAAACAAAAATCAAACAAACAAACAACAAAAAAAAAAAACAGCTCACAACTTCTTGAGCCCATGTATTTCAACTGAGAAAACTAAAAATAGTAACTTAACAAATTTTCTAATAAATAACCTTAATGCTATACAAGCACTCAACATCCAAAGGAGAATATTGTTTTGTGGAGTTAAAATCTCAGGATAGGTCCTTTCTTATAGCCATGGGAAGCCTGTCTGCTAGACAGTGTTAATGTTGGTTTCCGTTTCTCAGAGGAGACGTAAGGAACTGATGTCCTTTCCTACTCCCTGAGCAGTTTTGTTGATGCCCGGTGTGAGCACTGATTGTGCTTAGTTCCTGCCTTTCTTGACGGGCCCTTCTTGGGAGTCCTGTCCTGTTAGCAAGAAATATTAGCAAGTGGCGGTGAAGGTGGTTCTGAGATGAGCCGAGGGAAAGAAGCATCTTCAGAATTGTCCTCAAACTGCCCATGTGCACTGTGGTGCACATATGTGTGTGCACAAATTAACAAACTAATCTGAGGTAAGTATTAGCAGCCAGCAGCAAAGAGGCCAAAGGGAGACCTGGCATATCTGTGTACATGTGAGCTAACAAGAACTCATAATCCATTCGGTTAACTAGCGATTGGAGTAGAATTTTCCCAAACAGTGATATTCCTTGTGAGATGAGGAGAAATAAAATGATAATCCGAAGTTAACTTTTAGAGAGTGACTGTTCAGGTAGCAGAGCAGAGGGAGAAATAGGGAAGGGAGACTAAAAAGCAGTGCTCAAGCCCACTGGTTACTTGCTCTAAAATTAACTCTGAAACCAGAGTATACCCTAAACCCTGCTTCCAGTGTGCGCTAGAGCTGTATATGTAATGCATATGTAAATACAAGTGGAGGAAATTTTTAGAGTCAAGAAGCCATGTTTATGTTTTGGTATTTATATTGTTGCCCACATGTCTGTGATGTACTAAGTGATGTCCTGCAGTTACAGCTCAAGAGCACCATGAATTGTCTGTCACTAGCCAAAGGATTTAGGACTTACTACTAAGTGGTTGTGTGAGCAAACAAATCCATCTGCCTCATTGTAGCCAGCATTGGAAACAGCTAGAAATCCAGTTCCCCAGATTCATGTCTACTTACTCTGCTTGTCTTTGTAGAGTGACCACCAACAAGCTGCTGCTTTCCATCATCATCTTACTGGAGCTAGCCATCCTGGTTGGGCTCGTGTACTATAAATTCTTTCGACACCATTGAACTTCCTAGAGGGAAGGGATTGTGGACCAGAATCCTGACTCTGAATGAACGGTGTTTGGCATATATATTGCTGCTGTGGGCTAACAGTTCAGAATGCGTTGTGTAGCCAGACTATGGGAGGGAGGGCGATGGAAAAAACCACATAAATGTGAAGGAATAGTGACAAGACCAGTATGGTATACTAAGGTAATAAATGCTGTTTATGACTCCTTCAAATTTACATGTATAACAATATCTTGTAAACTTTAAAAAAGCAAACCAAATACATTTACAGTACTACTATAGGTCACCAGATAGAGAAGGGAAATCTTGTAATTGTCAGAGTGCACAGATGTTCTTATTAAGGCAGTATTGATCCAGACAGCCATTTGGTGTTTGCCCCTTAAATGCCTTTCAGCTCTGGAATGCCACTGGGGAATGTGCCAGTGTACAGGATTCTCTAAATTCTCACACGTTCTTCATTTTCTGATTCCGCTGGTGAACTAGGAGTAGGAAGGTGGTCGTAGACAATGTGTCCTCCTTCTCTTGTCTGACCAAAACTCGAAGCAATCACGTCCACTGCTAAGCTGGCTGTAGCCTTGGCCTCTTCCTCTGAGGTGGCCAAATGAGGATTGACTTCAACGAGATCCAGAGCTGACAGCAGCCCTGGAACAGTAAAGGCAGGCAAAGAGGAACTTAGAAGATGCCCTAGCTCCTACTTCCCTGAAGGTTCTTCCACCTGGTAAAAAGCCTTTTCCAACATAAAATTGCCAACTGTCAGAAAGCCCTCTGCAGTTGGCAAGGTGACCCAGTGGATAAAGATTCCTCTGCCAGGCCTGACCACCTGAGTTCAGTCCCTGGGCCTCACATGGTGTTCAGAGCCAATCCAGCAAGTTGCCCACTGGCCTCACGTGCTCACCACTCTCCTACAAACATGGAAGCAAAACTAACTAAAAAAAATAAACAGCCAAGTGATTGTGGCACAGGCCTTAAACCCAATACTTGGGAGAGGCAGGCAGATCTCTGAGTTCAAGGCCAGCCTGGTCTACAGAGTAAGTTCCAGGGCAGCCAAGGCTACTGAATAGCAGTAAGAGCCCCTGCTTCTCTGGTAGAGGACCCAGGTTCAATTTCCAGCACCCACATGGTGGCTCAGAAGTGCCTATAGCTCTTAATTCCAAAAGATCCAGCACCTGATCTCCATGGGCACCAATGATGTGTGTACATCCATATAGGCAGACTCAGGCACACTCAAGAAAGAAAACTTAAAGCCCATACACCTTCTTTCACTTGACCACAAGTTTAAGTTAAAATAATAACTATATTAGGACTGAAAAATTATAATCTACACCTGTTCAACTACTATAAGTACTACCTGTCAGGCTTTTAGGCATCTTATCTGTTTGGGGTTCTTACTGGTCCTTTTCCGTCCCACCCAGTGCTAGGGTCTTATGCATACTGAGTACATACTTTACACAGAGCTGCATTCCAGTCTCATCTGTACTTTTTTCCCTTTTAAGGTATGTTTGTGCTCTCGTGTGTGTGTGTGTGTGTGTGTGTGTGTGTGTGTGTGTGTGTGTGTGTGTGTAGAGCAGAAGACAACCTTAGGAGTTGGTCTTGGTCTTCATTTCTCCTTTGAGATGGGGACTCCTTAGCTACACATGCCAGGCTATCTGACCCTCAAGTTTCTGGGAATTCTCATGTCTCCATCTTGCCACAAGAACATTGGGATTACGACGTGTGCTGTCTTGGGATCCAAACTCAGGTCTTCATGTTGGGCATGAACTGATTTGCCAGACAGCCATCTCCCTAGCTTCACCGTCTCTTGAAGCACCACCCACATGCCCAGCAGTATAGTCACTGCTGTAAACTTTTTTGTTCTGAGATAAGGTCTTGCTAGCCCAAACTTTCATGACTCAATTCTAAGAGGTTCCACATGACACATTTTTGTCTTATCTGACTGACCCAGCACCTTGGCATTTGGTCAAAGAAAGATGCAACCATATTTTGACTGGTTCAATCTGGATTCCAGTTGCCTTCTCTGAGTTTGTGCCCAAGTCCTCAGCATTGTCTGTCTGTCTGGAGTGCGCTGAGGGAAAAGAAAGAGCCTGTCCATGTCTGCCTTCTACTTCTTTCCATAATTGGCTGGCCGACTTCTCTTCAAAATCCCCCCAGACAGGGCTTTCCTGGTCATGCTGGCCTCAGACTCAGAGATCCACCTGCCTTTTGAGTGCCAGGATCAAAGGCGTGCACCACCACTGCTCAGCACCTCCTAGCTTAGATTTTTAACCTAATCAGTTACTCTGGGTTAATCTACCTCCTAAAGAGTAATCTGAACAAACTAGAATTCAGTAACACAAGTACTTAACAATACTTAGGATGGCTATAAAGTCAAAGTATATTCTAATACCTAATGATTTGTTTATATTACATTATGGTACATGATAAGCTGTGGTTCTTACATTGTTAGTGATGCATAATGAGCGTATTGTACAAAACTACAATGACCGAGGACGTTAACATTGTATTGTCATAATCCTGCACAGGGACTTGTGTCGTGATTTGTGTCATATTCTCACTGGCTGAACCTAGTATCTCTAGAATATCCTAAGGTATCCTGAAGAGGGATTGCACCTCAAAAAAAGTGTATTACCTATATGTCCAGACTACTGACATCCTGCAGATTAGTTTAAGCAAATTGTTGTCTGTGTTAATGATGTCATGTCAACAAAACAGAAGGCAAACACAAGGCATACCACTGCCACACTGCCTGCTAAGGTCGTGCTAATCCTCCTGAATGAAGCAGCATGAAGTATTTATTGAACTTCCAAATTCTGTTAACTAAAACATCATTGGCAATATTTATCTTTATGGATCTAAATATAGGTCTCTCTTCCTTGTCAGATCTGGTAGGCAATTCTCACCTAAGATTCTAGCTGACTCTAGGACCCAATCCTCATTTCGATTCTAGCTAGTTAAGGATTCCTTCTAGGGCTGGTGAGATGGATTAGAGGGTAAAGGCTGCAGCCACTAAGCCTGACGACGACCTGACATGATGGAAGAGAGTCCTCTGACTTCTATGTGCATGTGTGCATACACATTAAGTTAGTTATTTATTGTTAGTTTTTTCGACACAGGGTTTCTTTGTGTAGCTTTGGAGTCTGTCCTGGAATTTGCTCTGTAGACCAGGCTGGCCTTGACTTTACAAAGATCCACCTGCCTTTGCCTCCCAAGTGCTAGGATTAAAAGCATGCACCACCACTGCCTGCCTGGCACAAGTTGAAGTTAATCACTTTAGATTAAAAGGATATTAACTAAACCTGTCTTCAAGATTGAGACTGGGGAGATAAGTCAGAGTGCTTGTTGTGCAAGCACTGAGGACCTGAGCTGAATCCTCAGAGCCTATGTTAAGGAAGTGAGGCATACAAGTGGGTCTTGGAGCTCATTGGCTAGCCAGCTTGCCTAGTCAGTGAGTTCCATATAAGTAAAATACCCAAAAAACAAGGTGGGTGGCATCTGAGGAATGGCACTGGAGGTCGACCATATGAAAAGAAAATTTTCCAAGAGACCCTCCTAAAAGCTGGACATTGTGGCTGGCACATGCCTATAATCTAACACCTGGGAGATGAATGCAGAATATATAATTCAGTCACCCCCCCACCCTCATCTACATGAGTTTCAAGTCAGCCTTGACTACATGTGAGACCTTGTCTCAAAGCTGTGCTGGGCTTAACTCCCAAATCCCAACTCCTAGTGAACCAACAATCCCTAAGAATTTGAGAAAATGAGCTGGCTGGCCTTGTTTATCTTAATCTCCTTTAGACAGCTTAGATACCGAACTGCATGCCTGGCATTGTGTTCCTATATTAAATCTACTAAGTATGTGAGTGACATAATTTCCTGTTCAGTATTAGCATATTTTGGTATAGTCCAGATCCAAAGATGCCTCTAAATATCTATATCCTCAGTTAACCTGGCCATATGATTTGGGGCTATAAAAGTATAGCCAAAACAAATGCACTGACACAGAAAAGAGCCCCTGAAGGAAGATTTTGGCATGTTCCATATATGTGGTTAACAGGCTGCAGACTGGCTACTACATACCTGTTTTATGTATTTCTTCAGTAATATAAACTCCTTCTCTATAGGTTAACCCCCCTACAACAGGGGTTCCTGTGGCTGGAGCCAGTTTAGGATCAAATGCATCAATATCAAAACTCAAGTGGATTGGCTTCTGTCTTCTGGAAAGGAAAAGGACAAGAGAATATGTAACTGGTGATGCTTGTAGTCTTCATTCTGTGGCAACAACTTGATTTTGTTCTAGCTCTGGTGCTTTGCTAATTCAGTGTAGATTTTTAAGATTTTTCTATTTCTGGAAATTACTCAGATTGGCATATTAACTTCTTACATTGTACTTTAAGATATTGCTATTTATTTTGCACGCTTCAGAAAAACTCCAGTGCTTATTTCTGGGTTACCTAGCTTGTAAATTCATCCTCCAATTCTAACTTGAGTACAGATATCCCATGACTGAAACTAACACACAAGATCCTCATAGCAAATGACTTAACTTCCTAGTGGCTCAGAGAGTGACCTTGGCCACCTAGAAGGATGAGAAGATGATCCTAACTAGCATGCAGCTTTGTTCTTAATACAGAACTTGAATGAAGCAGTAATGAAACTAAGAAGGATTGAGATCACTGGGACATGAATGAATGCCTGTCATCATCACATACTTGCAATAAACAAGCAAATAAACTTCACAAGGAGGAGGATGGGTCAGTGGCTTAAAGGAAACCCTCCCAAATCCACAAGAATATGATTTGTTTGATAATAGGCCTTTCTGAACTATTTGAAAATATGTACATATTTTGCTTTTATTTAAGAAGTGAAATTACTGTGTTCAAGATACAGGTTTAAGTGTGCTGCTCTCCCAGGGCTTTTGCCTCATCCCTCCCCACCCCCATCCTGGGACCTAGAAGTACACAGTCATTGTTTCTTACTTGCCAATCAGCAGGTCAAATGTCTGTTCCATGACCTTCTGGATACCAAGTCGATCAATGTCTCTCATGGAGAAAGACTGGATGTCATAATTCTTTAAAATAAAACTGGTGAGACAAAAGAAAAGACTCTAGTTTTAAAAAATAAATGTGTATTTAGGAACTCTTGCCTTCATATTGACCTACATATGTAGGTAAGACAGGCCCAGAGCTTAACTCTTCTACATTGACTTACTGTTCAGGAGGGTCTACATCTCTTAGACCAATGTACACAATACTTGGGGGGGAAAGACACGGTTTGACCCAGGAAAATCCTGGCAGTTGTGGTACCTGTGAAGAGAGGAAATTCTTACTCTTGTTAAAATAACCGCTACGAGTGTAGTGTCAATTTCTTCTCCTGGCCACTGTGTATGTTTAAAATGACACAAAACACACTTGAGCTAGAAGAGAAAACTGTCCAGTGGAAATGTTTCAGAAGGGAAGCTGCAAAATACAGGTTTCTTGGGAATCTTTTTTTTTTTTTTTTTTTTTTTTTTTAAATCTGCTCAGTGGTGACACTTTTAATCCCAACATTTGAAATTAATCTCAACATTTGAAAGGCAGAGGCAGGTGGATCTTGAACTCAGGTTCAAGGCCAGCCTGGTTTACAGAATAAATTCCAGGACAGCCAGGGCTTCATGGAGAAACCCTGTTTTGAAAACAAACAAAAACAAAAAGTCTTATAAGGTGATCTGGTTTCTCATTAACTACCTAGGTCAGGGATATGCTGGCCAGTCCTTCCCACCCCCTGCTTATTACAAATTGATTCTTTATCACAGTGTCACTTAGCCTCTAAGTGAGTGAGTTTTAGAGTGTGGGAGATTCTAACAAAGCCCCTGGCTATGGAAGTGTCCAGCACCGCAGTTACTACCTACTGTTACAAACTGAATTTTCTAAACAATAATTAGCCTCACTCACTGAGAGCAGAGACCTAGTTATCTTTGTAGCCCTAGCATCCAGCTGACTGATACTTAATAATGTAAATAACAAGTGAAGGAATTGGATTAGCCACATTCAGCCCATCCTTCATCCAAATCTCAATTAGATTCCAAAAGCCCCAGGATAACCTTGCAAACCATTCACCTTCTCTTGTGGCTCACTTACCTTGTCTTGTAGTTCTCTGACAAGAAAGGAAAGTGGCTGTCCGTGGATATTTCCAGATACAGTGGTGAGGGGTGTATTAATGTCAGCATGAGCATCAACCCAGATGACACAGAGATCTGGGCAGTGCCGGGCGTGGCCACTAATGGTACCTATTGCCAGGCTGCAAAGAACAAATATAATAATCTTCAAGGCTTTCTGCTTGGCAAACATGCCTGGTAACAGATAACTATAGCCAACACTGATTATACTCTGTCCCCAGGGCAAAGTCAGGGTCTTGCCTGAGGCTGGGTTACAGTGAGACAAAAGTCCCTTGGTTGTACTTCCCAAAGATTAACTTCCAAATGGATTAGACCAGAGAAAGAGAAAGTTTTTACAGTCAGTGCCCAGTCCTAGGGGCTCCAACACCCTCTTCTGGCCTCTGAGGGTACCATGCTCCCATATAGGCAGGGAGAACACCCATACACATAAAATTAAAGGTTGGAAAAAACAGAATGCAGGTGATTGGCAATCCCTGCAGTGAGACACATGTCACTGCTGCTCCTCAGACCCATGTGAATTTGTTCGTTAGCCCTAACTCAGAAAAGGAGCTCAAATATTAACATTAGTCCAGTGAGTGCAATTTAGTTAAGCAATGGCATCTTGTCTGACAATTTACAGAAAAGCTACTTAACTCTTTTAGTTCTAACTTCCAAAGAATCTGATACATTAAAAGGGGTTTTGTTGTTGGGTTGAAATGGGGTCTTGCACATTGCCTAGGCTGGTGTCCAAGGAGCTCAGTCCTCCGGCTTCAGCTTCCCAGATAGCTGGGGCTGCAGGTATGTGCCACTACATCCAACTTACAGGAACTTTTTGGTTTTTTGAGACAGGGTCTTTCTCTGTAGCTTTGGTCTCTCTATAGAAAAGACCCTGTTTTTTTGAGACAGGGTCTTTGTAGCTTTTCTCTATAGCTTTGCTCTCTCTATAGACCAGGCTGGCCTTGAACTCAGAGAGATCCACCTGCCTCTGCTTCCCTAGAGTGCTAGGACTAAAGGCATGTACCACCACCGACCCTCTCTCAGCCTATTTTAACCTTTTTTAAAAATAAAAACTAGGGGGCTGGAGAGATGGCTCAGAGGTTAAGAGCACTGACTGTTCTTCCAGAGGTCCTGAGTTCAATTCCCAGCAAAACCACATGGTGGCTCACAACCATCTATGATGAGGTCTGGTGCCCTCTTCTGTAAAACTGTATGCATAATAAATAAATAAATATTTTAAAAAAATAAAATAAAAAATAAAAACTAGGAAGCAGACTTGCAGGTGTAGCTAAGTGACCCTGCATTTGCCTTAGCATGAGGGAAGAAGCCCTGAGTTTAATTCCTAGCATAACACAACCAGCTGCAAAAGCTTCTTAAAAGCTGAAAAGTGGGGCTGTTACAAGGCTCTTACCTCAGTTGAGCTCATGTACACCACTGAATAAAAGTCATTCAAATTATACATTTATTCCCGCCTGCTAGAATTTAACAGACTCAAACTCTGGCAAGTTTTAACTTTGAACTGGAAATAGTTAAGCAACCTGGTTGTAGTATATATAGCTATAAACAAAAAGGAAAGCTAAAGGCTGTGGCTGTCACATTGAGGAGGTCCCCAGTAAGACTTGACCCCAAGGTGGGGGAGGGGCAAGATTAAACATTCAGAGAGAGACCTGCCTTCTGCTCTGGTTGAGCCCACTGAATGCCCAGTCTTCTCTAGAGAACCCCAGTCTGACTTGTTTTGTAGCCTGCCTGAATTTCTATTCCTAAAGAGGAAATCTACTTGCTTCTGCAGTTGGAGCAAAGGTTTAACTTTTGATATCTAGAAAGTTCTCTGAACACCTCAGAGAAAATTGCTAGGCTGAATCAAAAAGAAACAGTGGATTTGGATGCCAACTCTGCTACTTCCTGGTGTCAGGAAGTTATCTAACCTCTGTCCCTCAGAGCTTCTAGCAATAAATCTGATAAAGCCCTGATGCCACTGTCCAGGTTGACTAAGCATACCTAAGTGTTCAATGCTAGCACTGAAGAACCTCTTTCTACTTTCACTGACCACACTCAGACCACACTCCCTGGTGAAATCTGACCTACTCTAGCCCAGACCTCTCCCACCTCTGAAATTCCGCAGTATTCAGTACTTTTCAGTTTTTTATTTCACATGTATTTTATCTAGTCCTAATAGATCTCAGTTAAGAATTCTCTCATACTTTGAAAAAGCTATTTACTAAGATTGAAAGGACTGTGGCTTTATTAGAGAGAAAGTGCATTAGCATCCCAGAGAAGGATCTCTAACAAATGTAAAATAGCAGAAATGATTCTAAAAACATGTAAATTCAGTGTACGGATAGATTCTACCAGTTCTTCATAATAGGCTGATGAAAGTCTTGACATGGTTTCTCAAGAACCTTGCTTAGTTTACCGTTACCCTTGCTGTATTGAGCACACAGACTCATCTGTTGTCTATTTTTCTCCAAGTAAGGACACTAAAATAAAGAAGCTAACTACTAAGTCCAAAGCACCTGTGTTCCCAGCTTACCTGTGGTCTCCTCCTATGGTGACACAACTGTAACCACCTGACACAGCTCTACTAACCACCTCAGCCAGTTCTTGGTTGGCAAGGCCCACTGAGCGAGGATACACTACCAAATTATTGTACGGTTCATCTTTGGGCACTTTAGTAAAATTCAAATCTCCAAAGTCTTTTAGGTGGCATCCTGAAACAAAGGAAGAGCAACAAAATGAACTGTTGGAGCCATTCTAGCTTCTACGAAGTCTGGGTACAAGTAATTACTGGAGACAGAGTTGTGACATATCATCTTCATTTGTCAGAGAACAATTCCTATCATGATCTGACTGGCAATATTAGCCCAATCCTATGGATGAAGCAGACCCTCTTATGAAGACCATTTTTCAGAAGCTTCAGTTGGACAGTGAAATCCAGAGCCATTAGTAACCTAAGAATCATCAGATGGGTAGCAAGCAAATAGACCTGACATCTCAGAATTATAAGATGGAATTAAAAACCCATAAGGCGGGGCTGGAGAGATGGCTCAGAGGTTGGGAGCGCTGACTGTTCTTCCGGAGGTCCTGAGTTCAATTCCCAGCAAAACCACATGGTGGCTCACAACCATCTATGATGAGGTCTGGTGCCCTCTTCTGTAAAACTGTATGCATAAATAAATAAATAAATCTAAAAAAAAAAAACCCATAAGGCTATAAGGAAAATTAAGTACATCATGACCAAAATCAACCTAGGGAGGAAAGAGTCTATTTGGCACACATCTCAGGTCACAGTCCATCACCGAGGGACATCAGAGCAGGAAATCAATGCTGGAACCTGGAGATAGGAACTAAAGCAGAGACCACAGAGGGATGCTGCTTACTAGCTTGCTCATGTACAACCCAGGACCACCTGTCCAGAGGAGGCACCACCCACAGTAAGCTGGTCCCTTCCACATCACTCATCATTTAAGAAAAGACCCCAGAGTTGGGCATGGTGACACATGCATTTATTCCCAGCACTGAGGATGCAGAGGTTGGTGGAGCTCTCTGAATTCCACCACTGGGTCTTCATAGGGAGTTCCAGGGCAGGTTACATAGAAGGATCCAGTCTCAAACAAAATGGAAAGAAAGAAAATGCTTCCACAGAGTTGCCTACAAGCCAATCTAATGGAGACTATTCTTAATTGTCTCTCTTCCTAGATGACTTTAGCTTATGTCAAACTGACAAAATAACCAACAAACTCAAGAACCAACAGAAAAATGATCAACTAAAACAGTTTCTTTAAAAAGTTTGTAGGGTAGGGGTCTTCTGGAGAGATGCCTCAGCTGTTAAGAGCACTTATTGCCTATATAGAGGATCTGTGTTTAGTTCCCAGCACCTACATGGTGACTGCAGTTCAAGGTGATCTGACACCTTTCCGCTCTTGCACATACAGCATACACATACATATACTTAGGCACACACATGCACATAAATAATAAAAGTTGGGAGGAGGGCTGGGCAAGGTGACTCATTATATGGTACACATAGGTATACTTAGGCACACATACACATAAATCAAAAGTTTGAGGGGAGGCTGGGCAAGGTTGCTCCTAGAGTAAAGGCTCTTGTCCCCCCCAAACCTCCAAACTTAAGTCTGATTCGAGACTCTGAACAGGAATGGGGGAGGGGGGGAGATGCGACTCCTGAAAGTTGACCTCTGACCTCTACACATACATACAGCACGTATGTGCTCCCACACAATAGAGTAATGTAAAAAAAAAAAAAGTTTGAGGATTCACAACTATTTTTTACATTTGTGTGATTGATGAGGTGGCTAAGAACACTTGCTGTTCTTCTGGAAAACAGGAGTTTTGTTCCTAATACCCATATTGGACAGTTCACAGCCTCCTTTAACTCTAGTTCTGGGATATCTGAATCTTCTTCCTTCTAGGCTCCCAACCACCTGAACAGCAAGCATATGGCAAACAGATACTCTGAGGTTAGAGGAGGGTGTAAAATCTCCTAGAGCTGGAGTTACAGGAGGCTGTGAAGCCAAGGTAGATGCTGGGCGCTGAACCCTGGAATAGTAATGTGCTCTTAAACACTGAGCCACCTCTCCAGCACAGCTGGACAGATCTTGAATGATTCCTATTCTAGAGTATTGACCTCCTTGTTTGACTCAATGACTCCTTAAACCTCATCAAGCATGAGGTTCTTAATGTGGTCTAGGAAACCAGAACATACCCGCTGTTTTGTAATACTACAGTATTTACTATAGAAGGTGTGGCAGCTGTTCTTGGTTGTCAACATCTTTACATCTGGAGTTAACTAAAATCCTAAAGGCACACCTATGAAGGATTTTTTTTTTCTTAATTAAATCATTTGAAGTGGGGAGACTCACTTCTAATCAGATCTTTGATGTGAAAGATATACCTTTAATTCAGATTTTGTGAGGTGGGAAGACCCACCTTTAATCTGGGCCACATACACCCATATAAAGGACATGGAAGAAGGAAGTACTAGGGTTAAGAGCGCTGACTGTTCTTCCTGGAAGACCTGAGTTCAATTCCCAGCATCCACATGGCAGCTAACAACTGTCTGTAATTCCAAGATCTGACACCCTTACACAGTTATACCATGCAGGCAAAACACCAATTCATAAATAAATAAATATTTTTTTTTTTAAAAAAAAAAGGAAGCACTCTATCCTTTGTGTGGTTACTCTCACACTCGATTGCCCACCCAGTCCTTCACTGGCATTAGAGCCTCCTTCAGCATTCCAGTGTAAACTGAAGACCAGATGAGACATCCAGATTCATGGACTGAACAACTACTGGATTCTTGGACCTGCCACTGTAGACTGTCATTGTTGAACTATCTGGACCCCAGCCTGTAAACCATTCTAACAAATCTCATTCTGTAAGTTCTGCTTCTATGGTGAGCCCTAATATAAAAGGTTATAGTAATGTTAATATTAACTTTCAGAATTACTTGCCAAACCTTTAGCTCATAGAAATATTCCTGTGATGAATAAGAAAAACAAGGCTATTAAAGTCCAGTGGAAAAGATAAGTAATAGAACGTAGGTAACACTGGAGCCCAACCAAGGATCCCAGGGTGTAAACTGATAGAAGCCTCATAGAAACCAGAATCCTGCTCACATACACTTAACAGAGAGGAGCTGCCCAAGATCTAAAAAGAACCTGGCAGTCTCACTGCAGGGCTCCAGAGAAGACAGTGCACCTCACAAGGGGATTTTGGTCTGAAATGTGCAGCTCTGGGGCTAGCGGGTGACTCTGGGCTAGAGCAATTGCTTAACAGGAACAAGATCCTGGGTTTCATCCCGACATTAATCAACTGCTGGAGGTAGTTCAACGGATTCACTTACATACTCAATGTGGACTCTAAGATTAGCAGCTCTAGAGGACTAGAGAGATGCCTCAATGGTTGATGGCACTGGCTGCCCTTCTGGAAGACCCAGGTTCAATTCCCAGTACCCACATGGCAGCTTACAACTATCTCTAACTCCAGTTCTAGAAGATCTGATACTCTCTTCTGGTCTCTGCAGGTACATAGGCAAAACACCCATACATATAAAATAAAAATAATTTTTAAAAGAGAAATTACCCACTAGATTATTTATTGACTCCTTTCGGCCAAACAGCCATCCTGTTTCTCACTCACTTCCAGGTGCCTCATAAACCCACAAGGGCTTCTTGATAATGCATACTGGAAAGAATATTTCTCAGTCTAATTATGCCCAGCTGCATGCATTTTTTTGATAATTTACATAGTAAACACCAGTCTGGCTATGAAAACTTGATGATCTCTGCCTTGTAGAAGGGCCTCCTACAAGTACAGTTTGTACCAATGCTGTTTTGCCTTGTATTTTTTCTCTTATAGACAATAGAAATTCTTTATAAGAATGGGTAAGTATCTAATGGTACAGGTTCCCATGCTATTCTCTGAACCTGACAAGTGTATTCTCGCAGACCTTTATGCACAATACGTAATTTTTTAAAACAAGATTATTAGATGGAATGGATTACATTGCAGACGTTTACTACTCAAAATATAGCTCAAATACAGCTATGTATGTTTATCATCCCGGTAAACAGCAGGCTTTCCTCTGTAGTGATTCAGGGACCTGGCTTGTGGCTCTGTCATACCTAGAGTTTTGTTCTTTTGTGTTTAAGGATAGGTCTCCCCATGTTCAAAACAGTAGGAACAGAAAAAGGCATGAATAAGGCCCTTGAAAACCTGAGACCACAAACTGCAATACCTACAACAAACACTGGTTGGCAGAAGGGCCCAAGTCTCCAGAACAACAATATCTCACTATACACTATCACACTATCACAAAGTTGAACTAATTGAGTGATGAAATTCTGCCTCATCATCATGTTCATCTGACATCTCAGCATCAGAGTACCACTTCTTCAAACATCCTGAGCCTTTAACACAACCAGTAGATGCAGAAAGTGCTTCCAGGAATTTATCAAATTCCAAAGCAGGAACTTTTACACTGTAGGAATAAACAAACTTATTTCACAGTGGCAAAAGTGTGTTGATTGTAAGGGTTCCTATTTTAATTAACAAATACGTGTTTGAGCCAGGCATGGTGGTTTACACTTTGAGTCGCAGCACTTGGAAGGCAGAAGCAGGCAGAGCTCTGAATTTCAGTTCTAGTTTGAGGCCATCATGATCTATATAACAAGTCCAGGATAGCTGGGGCCACATAGTCAGACCCTTCATTTAAAAATGAAAAAGAAATGTTTGAGCCTAATAATAATGACTTAAAATTCACGGTCTGAAACTATAATCAAATACACTGGAGTAAGAGTCCCAGCCCTCTGTCACCAGACTTCATAGAAGAGTTCTAAGCCAGTTGTTTTAATGGTAACAAGACTAGCAAAGTAAAGGGCAGGACACACTAGGTCATTACAGGTTCCAGGAGGCATCTCTGTGGTTTCTCTCCATCCTTCCTCTTTCATTTTCTTTGTAACTGATGTTGGAATCTAAGACTTCCCAAAACTTATCATATGCCTGCATCATTTTTATTAAACAGTTGTGGGTGAGAAGACTCAGCATACACATAGAGACATACAAGAAATAAATTAAATAATTTAAAGGTAAAAATACACTTGCTATTTGCGTTGCTGACTTGAGTTTCATTTTAAAAAATCATTACATGGGGGCTAGAGAGATGGCTCAGGTTAAAGAGCACTTGCTCTTGGCAAGGACCTAGATATGATTTCCAGCACCCACAGGGTGGCTCACAACTGTAATTCCAGTCCGGGGGATCCCATGTCCTTTTCTAATCTTCTCAGGCACCACGCACATACATGATGCACATCCATACACACAAGCAAAGCTTTCATACCTAAAATTGATTAAAGTTTTTTTCTAATTCATTAAGTGAATTTTGGCTTGGATTTGGGACTCTGAAATAACTGTAAACATAATTTTTCCACTTTATGTCACATATTTATGTGAAGCAGCTTTATTCTCAAAGCTGATGATCATAGATCAACTTTGAAAAACATTGACAGTATATTCTGCAAAATCAAATATTGAGCCAAGAGTTATACCTTTTTTTAATACAGAGTCTTATATTTGTACCCAGATTTGCCTATGTCGCTTGACTCACTATGTCGCTTGATGGTCTCAGACTTGTAATTATCTTCTTGCCTTGGCCTCTCAAGCAATAGTGTTACTCATAGGCATGAGTCCGCACACTTGGGTCAAGATTTAATTCTGTATGTAAAACTAGACACATCCATCTCATTAGTATATGGATTTGCTATTGTCTTTAGTAAATGTTAACATATGTATACTAAGAACTTGTTTTAAAACCAATTTATGATTATCAGAAGATATTTGATTTGTATACCTATATATCTAGAATTCCATAAAAGTTTCTCAGGTGAAAAGTGACGTGTGCAGGGAGTTTAAGCTTGAATATAGAGCTTAATGGGATGGTTGAGGGCCAAAATCTGACCTCCCATCCACAGAAAGGATTTTCCTAGAAACTGGATGTGCCCATATAATCAGCGCCAGCCAACACGTATGCACGGTTTCTTAGAAGAGGAAACATCCTCCTTGTGACTTTCCTTTCATTCATATATTCTGCTTCCAGACATGAGTATACACTCATTAAGCAGAGGCCTTGCCAACAGCACAGATTAAAGATCTAGATCTGGGGACAACGGAGCTACCAAACCAGTTCCAGACCTTGCTCCAGGTTGTTTACTTGAAAGTAAAATTATTTTTTTTTTCAGCTGCTGACATCCAGCCTGGTGTGTAATCTTAGCTACCCAATACAGGGATTAGAAGCAGACTCTAATGATAGAGGAAAAACTGGCTCTGGTTAGTGCAACTAATTTGGGAGATGACACAGAGAACTTAGAGAGTTTGTATCTGAGTTGGTAAGGGCTTGAGATTATAGATAAGGAGCCATCATGGGAATGTGGGTGTGAATACAGTAGGATCTTCAGAGAAAGTTGGTATTGAAGACCATGTGTATTAATTTTTTCTTTTAATTTTGTGAACAAACCGGCTCCTGCCTCAGCTTCCTGGGTACTGACTGGGGCTTATGGGTATGCACCACTGTGCCTACTAGACTATACAAATTGTCCTCTGACTTTTACAAGCAAACTGTGTACAAACACAAATTAAAAATGTTTTCAAAAGGGCTGGAGAAATGGTTCAGTAGTTAAGAGTACTTGCTGCTCTTTCAGAGGACCCAGGTTGGATTCCTAGCACTGTCAGTAAGCTCTAGGGGATCAACAGTCTTCTTCTGACCTCCCAGGGTACCCGGGTGGTGCACATACATTTATACATGCAGGCAGGCAAAACACAGAAAATAAAAATAAATGAACACAAGTGTTTTTAAGAATGAAAACAAGAAATAGATCACTAATACATTCAAGGTCTGAAAGGGTAAGAAAGCCTTAAAAATATGATATTTCTCAACTCAGGCCTCAGCTCCTATTTCCCTAGGACAGATGGCCCTTCCCACAAGGGCAACGTGGCTCAGACAGGTCTGAGACTGCTTTGGAGCACTACAGTATTTTGGATTCATGCTAGATTCTTGTTATGGTTTTCAATGTACCCCTTCAAAAATCATGTGTTAAAAATGTAATCCTAATGTGCCCATGCTGGGAATTGGGGCCTAATTTGGAAGTGTGTATGTATAGACCATGAGGTCTTCCTCATACCAATTACAAGAAAGCATGAGACTATAAATCGATTTTTATCCTCTTTTGCCATTTGATGCTTCCTGCCATGTTGGGATACAGTAAACTTAGGCATTACAAGTTATAGTCTCTCATGATTCATGGACTCCTCAGCCTCCACACCTAGAGCCAATACATTTCTATTCATTATAGTCATCCAGTTTCAGGTAATCTGTTAAAGCAATACAAAATGGACTAACACACTCACCAAAGGAAATATAAAGCCAGTATTCTGGCATTTGATCTTCTAAATACCAAATAATGTTAGTGACAAAGCAGAATACCAAACTTTATTTTAAAGAAGCTCACTTCAACAACTTAGCTTCCAATCCCACATCCATCCTACACTGAGTTATGCTTGATTTCTTTTTGACAGTTGCTCTGGTTCTCTTTCTTTCTTTCTTTCTTTCTTTCTTTCTTTCTTCCTACAAAGGCAGATTATCTTTTTTCTATAAAAGAGTGACTACACACCACTCCCTCCAGGGAGAACAAATTCTGATATTCACTATTTGCTACTGATGCAACCTAGCGACCAAATTTTGTCCCACAGATATCCCAGTGTTATTCAAATAGCACCTCAAAGACATTAATTTCATTTTTCTCCTATGTAGAATTATTTTCTTCCCCCTTCAAAACTAAAAATTGTAAATTGATAGCCTAATGTCTGTCAACAGACATGATTTGTAAAGTCTATGCAAAATATATTTTGTGTTGTTTGTAAAGCAAACACCAGAAACATGAAGGTCCTATACTTTTGTTCTGGTCACAGAAGTCTCTATAGTTTGATAGAGGTATAACTTTCATAGCATAATGTCTTCAAGGCCACGTTTTTTATTTTGATGAAATCTAATAGATCTATTTTTACTTTTGTCATATGTAATTTTGGTGAGTGGGTGAGATGGCTAAGAAGCTACAGTCTGACCCAAATTCACAAAAATACACACTTCCAGTTTCTTCAACAGTTTCATAACTTCACATTTAATTTAGAATCTTGGTACATGCCAAGTTTTAAAGTTTTTTAAAGACTTATTTTATTTTGTTTGCATGTGAGTGCCAGCATGCATGCATGCATGTATGTATATATGGTATGTATGTATGTATGCATGGTATATATACATTTGTGCATGGTATGTATGTATGCATGTATGTATATGCATTTTTGCATTATGGTATGCATGCATGTATATATGTATATATATGTATGTATGGTATGTATGCATGTATGTGTTCATGTATGTATGCATTATGTATGTATGTGACCTATTGCATGTCTGGGACCCTTGGATGCAAGAAGAGTATGTTTTATTTCCTGGAATTGGAACTACAAAATGGAGACACATGTGGATGCTGGAAACCAAATCTCGATCCTCTGTAAGAACAGCTAGCACTCTTAACCACTGAGCTAAATTCCACGGAGCAGGGAGTCATTTTTTTAAAATGTATTTATTTTTGGTACATGGGTATCAGTTGTTCTGACACTATTTATAAAAGATAATTTTTCTGCTATTAACTTGTGTCAGTCAAGTAAACGCCTTATAAATAGAACACTTTAAGAAACTACCAGAGTCGTCAAAAAAAAAAAAAAAAATGACATTCCTTGGGAACTGTCTGACAATGCTAAAAACCTGAAGTAAAAGGCAGTCTTGGTTAGGGCTTGGGAATGGGTTCTGTTTCACTAATATTCTAGATCTGCTCAGGGTCTTTGTAGTACTATTCTCTCTCTGCCTGAAATATTGCTCTTCCAAATTTGCTCAGACTCCGTTTCTTCCTCCCACGTCCACTCCCTCAGCCCCTTTTCAGCAGAGTCTCCTATCTAAGGTACGTGCTTACCCATTTCCAACCTTTGCTGTCTCCTAATAGCTTCTGCTTACTCTGCTAAGTGCTCATGGCCACTGACCACCTCTCAGTTTTACATTTCCATTTCTAACCATGCCTCATTAGCACATTGTTAACAGGAATTTGTTTTGTCCACTGTTGTTAAGTCTAGTGTCTAGAATCTAGCATCACTCTAACGTAAATATGCATATACAATATATTATAACTCTGCACATACTCATCAGGAAACGAACATGCTCATCACATTCTTGTTTTTGTTTTGAGGCAGGCTCTCACTAGCTAGCCCTCTAACTATCTAGACCAGAATGGCCTCAAACTCAGAGACCCACCTGCCTCCGCCTCTGAATTAAAGATGTGTGCCCCCATGCCCAGCTTGTTATAGCTTTAGTGCCTAAAGGCTGCTCTTAAGAAAAATAAACATGGGGCTGGAGAGATGGCTCAGAGGTTAAGAGCACTGACTGTTCTTCCAGAGGACCTGAGTTCAATTCCCAGCAAAACCACATGGTGTCTCACAACCATCTATGATGAAGTCTGGCACCCTCTTCTGTAAAACTGTATGCATGATTAAATAAATAAATCTTAAAAAAAAAAAAAGAAAGAAAGAAAGAAAAAGAAAAATAAACTTAAGCTGGACACAGCGCTATATGCCTATGAACCCTAACTCAAGAGGCCAAGGCAGGACTGGGAGTTTGAGGATGGCGTGGGATACGTAATGATAGCTACTGAAAGAGAGAGCAGGAAGGAGAGAGGAGAGAAGGCCAGAGAGCAAAGACACGACACTTGAAGATGTGGAAACCTAATTTCAAAACAAAAACAGATTTGAGGCAAACTTTATATTAATTCACATTTTAAGTGCAACGTGTTTTGATAACTATATAGTCCTATAACCACCATTCTAAAAACAGAATGTAAAAAAAAATCAAGTCACAATAGGCTGGTTATTATTGAGAACTTGAAGTTACCCGTAAGCAAATCAAGGCTTTAGACCGCTGCTTCTAGAAGTCACGTTAAGGAATGTGACAGGAAATCAAAGCACCTACCAGAACAGGAAGTGGCTAAAATACAAAAGAATTAAGATACAGTCCAGGATTAAAGGCCACAGAAACCAAACTGGTACACTGGATTGACTCACAAAAAGATTGTGTAAGGGATAGGGGACAGAAGATTAAAAATTTACAAACAAGGTCTTCTAGCAATCTGTTTCTCACTGGAATTTACAAACTAGTTTGCTAGTTAGGATGTTTTCAGCTGCAAACAACAGAAACCTGCCTAAGCAGAAAAACAACTTCTGAATCTGAGACTTTCCCAGAAATCATTAAAGACAATCGTTAAGAATTTAAATGGAAAGCCAGGCATGGCGACACAGACCAGTGACCCTAGAACTAAGAAGGCAAAGGCAGAGGATTGCTGCACGTGTGAAGCCACCCTGAAGTTCCAGGCCACCCAGAGTTATATAGTAAGACAGTGACTAAAAAAAAAATCTAATGCGACTCACAATAGAGAATGTTCCAATGAAGGTATTGTCACAGTCCACTCTGGAATTTCAAATCAAAATTTGCTATGCATGCTTTCCTTGGTGAGACCTAGGTCAAATGGCCACAGCTTTAGCCGCCATGAAAACAATGTAGAAAGTGCAAAGGGTCTTGATTGGGTTCATTTTTTTTTGCCAGCTAAAGAATTAAGAGGCAGGGAAATCTGAGCGCAAAAGCAGCAGGTTTTGCAAAAACAGCCAACAGGAACAGACAGGATCACCAGTTGAAGACAAGTGTTTATTGGGGGTCAGCAAACATATACATGCAGCAGACACACAGAGAAAAAGCCTCTACAAAGACAAAGAAGTCCAGTCTCTTCTTGAGGGCTAGGGTTTTCAAGTCTCTGAGGAACTGGTCTGTTTGTAGAAAGAAGATGGTTGATTGGCACACAACTGTAGAATAACATGTCCTAGATCTGGCTTTGAACTTGTCCAGCCAGTCCTTCGGCAGGAAGCCTGCTGGTGGGAGAGAGAAAAAAGAGCCTACAAGGCCTTTGTTTTAAGCTGCCAGACTTTTGTTCCAAGTTAAGAGGGTGAAAGAGAAGTTTTGGAAATTCTAGCATGGCTCCCTATCAGTCTACCGTACACGGGAGTCTAACTCCTAGTCTCTTATATGTATGTGCACCTTGTGCATGCCTGGAGCCTGTGGAGATCAGTAGAGTGTTGTGGAATTTAAAAAAAAAAGTCTAATGAGACCCACAATAGAGAATATTCCAATGAAGGTATTGTCACAGTCCATTCTGGAATGTGGAATATCCATTTTAAGGTGTTAGTTTCTTTTGTTTATGTTGCATTTGTTTAACTCTGTGAAGCCTTGTTGCTTTGCCTGTCTAAAACATCTGAACACATAACCAGCCACCAAACTACACAGAAAGCAATGGAGTAAGAAACAAAGAAAGGTATACAGGAATAGAAAAGGAAAAGCCAGAGGCAGAAGATAGGAGGAATAATTTAAGAAAAGCTGGCAAGAAACAAGCCAAGCTAAGGCCTGACATTTATAAGTCTCCATGAGTGATTTATGTGGGGCCTGGGTGGCGGGCTCTCCCAAAAGAATGAGAAACAACAGAAGAGGGCACTGGGTCCCCTGCAATCACTGAAAGCTGTGAGCAGCCATGTGGGTGCTGGTAGGAAAATCTGCAGCAATTGCTTTTTAATTTCTGAGGCATCTCTTCAAATCCCTCCATTCTTACAGCTCTACCCAATTTATGACTTTCCTCCAGAAAGCTGCGCTGTGTCTCCACTCATGTTCTAATGTCTTATTTTCCTTCTAAAACACCCATCATGTTTCACATCAAGTTTATTTAATCCCCAAATCTGCTTTTCTGCCAGGCATTGTGGCACACACTTTTAATTCCAGCACTCTGGAGAGAGAGGCAGGTGTATATCTTCAGGTTCAATGCCAGCCTAGTCTGCATAGCAAGTTCTAGGACAGCCAGGGTACATAGAGAGACCATGTCTTATACAATAAGAAATTCTATTTTTTGTTTGTGGTTAGTTTTTTGCTATCTTTTCTTATTTTCTGTTTCACACAATCATCCATAACCTACTAACTCAAGTTCATTCAAAGACATTACAAATCTCTACCTTCTCAAAGGCCTTCTCTCCTTTAAATTTTGACCCATGCTAATTTGAAAGTGCTCAATGACTACAGTTATCTTGATATTCACTCAGAACCGGGGGCAGGTTCTCAGTAATGCAGCTAGCTGCCTCTGAGTCCTCATATTCCTCACCAATCCTGTAAGTCATCCCAATAAAGTCACTGGCTCACCAACTTGCTTTGGTGGTTATCTTTTCTTTCCTCTGTCTACGGTTCTTTATCATGCTCCCACAAAAAGGGACACATGAAGTGATGTCATTATTCCTGTTTTTAGAAGATTAGTGGCCCTTGGAATAGCCTCATTCACAATCAGCAATTGTTTAGTAATAAGAGTGGACAAAGATTCTGTAGTTCACCCAGATTCTGTATTCCCATTGCCAAAGCTCTCTATTGACAGTCAATTTTGTATTCACAGCTCCAGAAAAGATTCATGAATGGTCCTAGTGACAGTGGAAGACAGTCTAGAAATATATGGGTAGAATACCATACAGGTATTGACATTTGGTGTCCTGGCACTAATAGCTCTACATTACTGTAGACATGGTGTTTATCATTGGATTAGATTTGCTTCTGGTCCTAAAAGCCTAAACATTACCTTAATTATAAGACAGAAACTTGCAAATCTGACTACAAGGAGGCTTGTACAGCCTTCTAGCCTTTGACTCAGATCCCAGGAGTCTGAACTCTTCCATAGAGGAGTTTAGGAACTGCTTTTAACAAGTCACCCAAGTGATTTCATAATTAGGTAGTTTTTAAAAGCCCCCATATATGTCCTGATTATAATAATAAAAATTTGTTAATCTCAGAGAGAAAATGGTTTGGAGAGAGGCAACATGTGATGACCCAGAAGCATCTCAAGACTGAGTTAGGAAAGCTACCGGGTTATAGGAAAAGGTTAACTGTGCAGTTAAAGCTGGACCTAGTTAGTATGTGTAGCTCCATGTGTTGCACACTGATGGCATCAAGTCCTACTTTCTTCTGCTCTTACTCACGTCACATTATTTACAACAAGACTTCCCCTGAAGACTCTCTGATGTTTATCTGCAGAAGAACTGACTCCAAAAGATACCAGATGGAACAAACCACTCACAGGTGCCCAGATATAAGACGTACAATTCTAAACAGAACATTGGAAATGCAACCACTTACCCAATATGGAGAGTCTCTTCAGCAAGCCAGCTTCTCTAATGGCAGCTGGACCATATTCCACTCCTTTCTTTTTCTGTGAATCATACAAATTGCATAGATAAAAGGGGAGGTTGAGGAAAGGGGCAGAAGCATTTTGACACAGTCATGCTACATGGAATTCAATGTAGCAGAAATTCAAATATATTCTACTGCAAACCTGCCACAGCATCAAAACTTCCACCGTAGAGGTCTGGTCATTTCATTAAATGCTTAATGTATGGAGTAGGAAAAATTCCATTATTGAAAGCAAATCAACCTTCTGAGATGCTCATTGAGAGCCTGACCAGAGCGGTCCCAGACTAGGAAGGGGCTAGCTGGGTTTTCTCATCAGTGAGCGCGCCCTTCCCGACAGCAGTTTTCTTTCAGTGAAGATAGAACAAAGCACCTCGGGTCCTCCGGTAGCTGGCTAGGCCAGCATTGATTTCTTTCCAGGTTAATGCTCTTTGGGCAAGAATAGATCCTTAATTCCCCGGTGGCAGTCTCTAACCTCTCCGACAATTTTCCAACGACCCCGGTTATGCCTTCTCCAGCTCCTCCATGGAATCCTTTTCTCTCCCTTTTCCTCGCCTTCACCACCCCGAGCTGGAAATCTGTCGCCTTGGGGAGGCCACCGAAGCCCGCCCTCTCGATGCCCACTGCCTTTCTTCACCCCTTGCCTTCCATTCGTCCCTCATCTCCATCTGGGTCGGGGAAAATCCCCAGTGCACTCCGGTGCCAGCCGCAGGAACCCAGGAGCTTTCCTCCTGCAGCGTTTCTTCTCATTCTCGCCACCGCTGCCGCCGCCACCACCCCGGTCCCATGCCACTCTCTTGAGGCTCCCTGTCCCGCCAGCTTGGGTCCTAGTTCTCACCTGTCCCTGAGAGAAAGGGGCTCCGACTACAGCCACAGAGTGGACAGATCTCGTCCGGACGCAATGCACTTGCGCGCGGAGGAGACTCGAGACGCGGCTCCCCAGGAACATGATTGGCAGGGAGGGATTTACCATAGGAGAAGAGGCTCGGTGCGACTCAGGATCTCAAGTGAGGTCAACCGCCCCCAGCTACACTCCTTTACTAGGCGAGCGCCCCGCCCTGTGATGTCAGCATTGCTTGGACACACCCTCCCAACCAGGGCTGCACCTTCTCCAAGGACCACTTCTCCTTTTTGGACACGCCCGTCGTTGAGTCACCGAAGTGGGCGTGTCCTTCCTCCCTGAACTGCCTGGGATGCCTGAGCCTCAAGGACAGGTGTTGGTCGGAGTGGCAGGTGTGTGGTTTCCCCGACACACCAGCTCCAGATTTCTTCACACACGTGTACCTGCCACAGGTACTATCTGAACTGAAGAGTTGATGCTGGCCATAGTCTGGCCGCACTAGCTCACACCAAGCCAGCATCTATCTGCAGCTTTCCATCTCAAAGCTTAAAAATCCTAGAAAAATTTATCGCGTCTTTGAAGAGTAAAGATTCAGAGCAGAATCCTTTGTGTCTGGCTTCTTACTAAAGTCTCATCTACCTTGGATATTCCTCATGGGAAGTTAGAATTTATCAAGCAATTACTTTCTAGGTGTTTTTAATTTTTTTAAAAAGAAAGTTTTATTTTATGTGTATGAGTGTTTTGCCTATATGTATGTCTGTGCACCCCATGCGTGCATGTGTCCAGGGAGGTCAGAAGTGGATATTAGATCTGGAATTACAGGTCATTATGGACCACCCTGGGTTCTGGGAATCAAACCCAAGTCCTTTGCAAAAGCAACAAGTGCTCTTACCTACTGATCCACCCCTCCAGCCTGTTTCCAACTCTTTACATGAATAATGAGAGCACTGGTTATTAAAGGCTAATTATATCAACACATTTGGACCTTTCTAAACTAAAAGGAGGCTAAAACAAACTCAAAAATACCGAATAGCTACTCATGGTTTTAATAGTGAAATATGTTTGGGGCTTTGCAGTTAAGAGCACATACTACTCTTGCAGAGGACCCGAGTTTTGCAGAGTTTTGTTCCCAACTTGTAATTCCAGCTTCTGGGAAATCAGTTGCTTCTTGCCTCAACAGACACTGCAAGGTAGGGGAGCTAAAAGGATCGGAATTCTTTGCTGTAAGCCCAACGTTTGCAGTGTCTGATAGAATAGACATAATCAATGTTTCATACCATAGCAAAATATCAACACCACACTCATTTTTAAAAAGATCTATCACATATACAGTGTTCTGCATACAGAATGACTGCATACCAGAAGAGTAAAGATGGTTGTTGGGAATTGAACTCAGGACCTCTAGAAAAGCAACTGGTACTCTTAACCACTGAGCCACCTCTCCAGCCCCTCAACACTCCACTCTTAACTGTAACTCTATAGCAAGCAAAAATTTAGACTTTATTCTTTCCCAAATCAATTCTTTCTAAAGACAGCTGAAATTTATTTCACCTGTTGCCAGTTTATATGCTTCTTTCTAAAGTACTTCTGAGGTCTCCATAGCAACATTAACTCCAAGGTCTTTTAGTCTTAGGGGATAGCTGGCATATGTGTCTCCCCCTGATGGTTTAATAAAAAATGTCTTGCTCTGTAAGCAAAATCAACCCAATATTATTTGAACCGGGAAAGGCTGAGTTTCTTTCTTTCTTTCTTTCTTTTTTTTTTCCTTCTTTATTTTGTAGAGGCTGAGTTTCTTTAAGCAGTTTTGGTTTTTGTTTTAAAGATTTATTATGTACACAGTGTTCTGTCTGCATGCATGCCTGCATGCCAGAAGAGGGCATCAGATCTCATTATACATGGTTGTGAGCTGTCATGTGAGTGCTGGGAATTGACTCAGGACCTCTGGAAGAATAGTCAGTGTTCTTAACTTTTGAGCCATCTCTCCAGCCTCCAGAGACTTTGGGTTTTTGTTGCTGTGATGAAACACCCTAACCAAAGCAACTTGAGGAGAAAAGGTTTGTTTCAGCTCATATCTCTCAGGCTCCACTCCATCACTGAGGGGAGTCAGGGCTGGAACGTCCACAGGGCAGGAACTGAAGCAGAGGCAACAAATGAGGGTTATTTCCAGGCTTGCTTAGCTTGCTTCCTTATTCAGCTCAGGGCCTGGCCCATGGGTGTTATCACCCACAGTGGTCTGTGTTAGGTATGAAACCTGGGACAATTCTCACTTAGCATCTGTGGCTCCTCTGAGCACTTCTCCCCCACCTCCTACCTTAAACCTTTTCAGCCCAGGGCCTGGGCTTCTCTTCCCCCAGCCTTTGACTCCTATATAAACCTCAGTCATTTTGGCTTTGCTGGTCTCTAGATCTCTTGGCCTCTTGTCCCACACTCCCAGCCCCACCTCTCTCTCCTCTCATGACCCCATTTAGTCAGGACCCTTCCAGATATCTCTGGCTGTTTTTTCCCTTGTGTCTATAATAAACCTCCTCAGCCATACCTGGTAGCAGTCATGTCCTCATTTTTTTTTTTTTCATTCAGACTTGGCTGGCCTTCCTCACCAATCATTATCACAGCTGGCCTGAGAATTATTTTATGTAACTCCAGCTATATAAAATAAACATAACAATCCAGATCTGAAGTCCTCAACCTGTGCACGTGGCTACACACACACTAAAAATAAAATCATTTTTAAAAATTAAAATAAGTATACAAATTAAGTATTTACTGATGACAAGTCATAGATTTATGTTAAAAATAATTATACATATTGTTAGAATTTTGTGCAGACTTGGCATGGCATGAATACGAATTACTCAGTTATCTGACAGCAGATTTCTATGAATTCAGAGGCCTCGGGGGGGGGGTGATGGAGGCAGCAGCAGGAGACAGGAGACATTTAGAAGCAGTTTCTATTTAAAAAGGACTTTCTTGTTAGAGGGGTATGGTTATGATTAACAGAGGTTATAATAACAGAAGGTTATGATAGCCGAGGAGGGGAAGAGAGAGAGAAGAAAGGAGAGAGAGAGAGAGAGAGAGAAAGAGATGGAAATGAGGACAGAGAGAAACAAAGGCAAGAGAGGGATTCAGTGGTGGGAAATTTTTCTTAAAGGGAACTTGACATCAGAACTCAGAGGAGGGCGTGGCTTTACAGGCTAACACGTATAATTTTACCATTTATTAGAAATGAAAGCAGATTTGCATATTAATTAGATGGATGTGGTTGTTTAATTTTATATAAAGAATTAAATCTTGGCTGCATATTTGATACTGCCTGTATAGAACATTGTGCTGGCTAATTTTTGTCAATCTGACACAAGCTAGAGTCATCTGGGAAGAAGGAACTTCAATTGAGGAATTGCTTCTATCAGATCAGCCTGTGGGCGTGTCTGACCAGCCTGTGGGTGTGTCTGACCAGCCTATGGGCGTGTCTGACCAGCCTGTGGATGTGTCTGACCAGCCTGTGGGTGTGTCTGACCAGCCTGTGGGTGTGTCTGACCAGCCTGTGGGTGTATCTGACCAGCCTATGGGCGTGTCTGACCAGCCTGTGGGTGTGTCTGACCAGCCTGTGGGCGTGTCTGATCAGCAGAGGACCTGACTTTAATTCCTAGCACCCATATAGTTGCTCACAATTATCTATAACTTCAGTTCCAGGGTATCCAACATTTCTTCTGACCTTTTCAGGTACCAGGCATGCACACAGTACACATACATGCATGCAAACAAAACAGCTATACACAAAAATAGAATAATTAAGTCTAGAAAGAATGTCAGCTAAGCATGACATAGAGAGCAAGAAGCTTCTTCCACGGTTCTGCCCTGACTCCTGTCAATGATGGACCCTTTATTCTCCAAGTTGGTTCTTGTGCTGGCTAGTTTTATGTCTACTTGACACAGACTAGAGTTACCTAAAAGGAGGGACCCTCGGTTGAGAAAATGCCTCAATATGACCCAACTGTAAAGCATTTTCTTAATTAGTGATTAATGGGGGAGGGCCCCAGCCCACTGTGGGTGGTGCCGTCCCTGGGCTGGTGGTCCTGGGTTCTATAAGAGCACCTTTCACAGCTTCTGTCTCCAGATCCCTGCCTTGCTTGAGCTTTATTTTGACTTCCTTTGATGGTGGACTGTGATGAGGAAGTGGGAGCTGATTATACCCTTTCCTCCCCAAGTTGATTTGGTCATGGTGTTTCATCGCAGCACTAGTAGCCCCAACAAAGACAATTCTGGTTAGTGTTTTATCATGGCAGCAGAGAAGCAAAGAAGGACAGAAATCTTCAACATTTTCCGGAGTTGATGTTTTGATTTTATGACTGCCAATGCTGAGAACACCACTTCATAGAAATATGTAGTACAAAATATCAAATGTATGTTTAGAGCCAATTCAGTAACTGTTGAAAATTTTGTCCTAATCTTCAGCCAAAATTCATTGCACATTTTCCATGAAACTTAAGTCAACAACAATTTTTAAATTTAAACATTATAACATAATACATTCCAAAGATATAAAAATCACTGTAACTGGGGCCAGAGAGAGGACTCAGTGGCTAAGAACACTAGCTGCTCTTCCAGAGGACCTGAGTTCAACCCTCAGCACTCACATGGCAGCTTACAACTGTCTTAACTTCTGTTCCAGGGGATCCCACACCCTCACACATACATACATTCTGGCAAAATACCAATGCACATGAAATAAAAATAAATCATTATGGGGCTGGAGAGATGGCTCAGCAATTAAGAACACGACAAGCCCTGAATTCAATTCCCAATAACCACATGGTGACTCACAACCATCTATAGTAGGATCTGATGCCCTCTGCTGGAATAAAGGCATACATGCAGATAGAGCACTCATAAATGAATATTTTTTAAGTGGCTACCTTTGGAAAGATTAATTCTTGGTTCTCAGAAAGTAAAGTAGGAGAGGACAGAAGGGTAGAGAGAGACTGTGCTGAAGTCCTTCCAATGTCCTTTAGTTCAAAGTAGACTCTCTGGGAGGATTGTGTTCTGGGGGGACTGTTATCCCTTCAAATTCGAAGTATTATTTGCCATTTCTACATGTCTAAAATATTTTCTCTAGAACTGCAAAACCACAAATGATAGCAATTTAGAGAGAAATTTTATTTGTTTGGTTAGTTTTGTTTTCAGACAACTATGTTGCTCAGACTAGCCCGTAACTTCCACATGTCACCCAGGCTGGTCTCAAGCCCACCATTATCCTTACCAGTGCTGGGATTTCCCTTCTTCCTGGCTTGCTTGTATATTTATGTATTTATTTTTGTGGTCCTAAGTATCAAATCTTACAGATACTAAGCAAACATCCTTTTTCTTTTTCCTTTTCTCTCCTCTTCCACTTCTTTCTGAAATAGAGAGTCCATGAAGCCCTGGCTATCCTGGAACTCACTATGTGGACCAGGATGGCCTGGAACTCACAGAGATTGACCTGACTCCACCTCTCAAATTCTGGAATTAAAGGCACTATGCCTGGCTTCTTTCTCCTCCTCCTCCTCCTCCTCCTCCTCCTCCTCTTCCTCCTCCAAGATTTACTTTTCTTATTTGTATGTGTGTGTGTACCCACGGAATTCAGAGAAGGGTGTCAGATGTCCTGGAGCTGGAGTTACAGCTGTGTGTGTGTGTGTGTGTGTGTGTGTGTGTGTGTGTGTGTGTGGTGGGATTCAGGCATTATTTAGGGGGCCTTAGTAGCTCCTAAGAATCAGGGCCCCCTACGGGGTGTGGCCTGAATGAATTGGGAGCCAGGGACACTGGGTTGGGGTTGAGGGGGGTCTTTGACACATGTGCCCAGGAAATTCAGAGGGAGGTGTCAGGTCTCCCAGAGCTGGAGTTACAGCTGGTTGTGAGCTGCTGATGGGGATGCAAGGAACTAAATTTAGGTTCTCAGCAAAAGCACTCCACTCTCTTGACCATTGAGCCATCTCTCCAGTCTCCTCCCTTTTCTGAGACAGAATTTTACTCTGCAGCCCAGGAAAGCCAGGAATTCAACATGTAGCACTGGCCAGTCTCAGATTTGCAGCAATCATCCTGAAGAAGACTCCCAAAAGTGCACACCACTATGCTCAGCTTAATTAGTAATAATAATAATAATAATAAAATAGCAAATAAGAATAATAATTTTTACGTGTGTGTATGTGTACATGTGTATCCAGGTATCCACAGAGACCAAAGGGAGGTGTTATATTCCTTGGAGCTGCAATTATGGATGTTTATAAGCTGCCTGATGTGGGTGCTGGATCCAAAGTCCAGCAGAAATATTAATACTCCTTAAATATTAAGCTATCTCTCCAGCCCTTTTTCCTTTTCAGAAGGACTTGGAGTTCTGTCTCTTTAATTCCAAGACTGCCAACCCACATTCTATCTTTTATAGACTGCTAGGTGTAGAAAAGGTTTGAGGGTCTGTAACAGAATAAGAAGCAAAAAAATTTGAGAGTGGTGTTCGCTGATTTCTGGAGCTTGAACACTCCCCAAGGAGTGTAGGAACTTCAAACTTCCTACAGATGAACCAAAAATGCCATAGAGAAAGTTGTTCATTATATAAATTTTCACCATGTAGATACAATACACAGAAATAACTTCAGGAGCATAAATAGTAGTGAGAGATAGTTTTTAAAAAATAGTCAGTAATAGTATTGAGTATATTGTCCTTATTTATCTGTGTGTGTCCCATGCCTGTATGAATACACCAGTGCATGTACACACACACACACACATACAGAGAGAGAGAGAGAGAAACAGAGGAAGTCCTCTATCACTTCCCAGTTTTATTCCTTGAAACAGCGTTGTAGGATATTTGTACACTGTGTGAAGATATATTGCCGTGATTGGTGTAATAAAAAGCTGAATGGCCAATAGCAAGGCAGGAGGTATAGGTAGGGCTTCCAGGCAGAGAGAAACACTGAGAGAGAGGAAGGTAAGGTTGCCAGCCTGAACTACAAGAAGCAGGACTTGCAGCAGAAGAGGTAAGAGCTATGTACCACATGGCAGAATGAAGATTAATAGAAATGGGTTAATTATAAGAACTAATTTTGGAACAAGCCTAAGCTGTAGACAAGCTTTTATAATAAGTCTTCGTGTCATTTTTTTGGGAGCTGGCTGGCAGGACAAAGAAAGACTTATTACATAGGGCTAGCTGGGGCTTTGCAGGATTTATGTGTGTGTATGTGTACACACACTCACTGAGCCTAGATCTGGTGGGTAATTTGACTAAGTCAGCAATCCTGCAAGGCCCCAGCTAGCCCTTCTGTCTCCCCTCAATTCCACACTCAGCTATGTAACTGAGGCTGGCCTTGAACTCTTGATTCTTTGCCCTTGGCTCCCAAGTGCTGGTACTACAGTCATGCCTGTATCTTTAAATTTAAGTTTATGTAACTTGATTTGAAAAGGAAGCAATGTTTAATAATTAGCTTACATGTTTCCCAAAAATTACAAGCTGCTAAGAACAAGCTTCAAGCTATGAGTCTGAGAGAACTAAATCTTCAAAGCCAGGGACCCCTTCTGGCCATGATTTCATCACTTCCTCAATATAGTTCTCAACACATAGCTGGAGCAAATAGCAAATAAGACAACCTTAAAGTTCTATTTACAGTCCTAGGTCTGTGACTCAGATATGAAAAACCGCAGCCTTTGCCCAGAAATTGATCTGTACTTCTTTTATATGCTAGTTACAATCATTGACCATATTTTAGAGCTTCTACATAGTTTTAAAAATACATTCTGGGCTGGAATGTGGTTCAGTGGTTAAAAGCACTGATTGTTCTACCAAAGGACCAGGATTCAATTCCCAGCACCCACATAGCAGCTCACAACTGTCTGTAATTTCAAGATCTGAAACTCTTACACAAACATACATGCAGGCAAAACAGCGATGAACATCAAATAAAGATAAATAAATTATTTTAAAAATACATTCTTTCACTTGCTGCAGTTGGTGACTGGGCATCTGGTGTGTGCAAGGAACTTTCCTACATGCTATTGGCACATATAAAGACAGATGAAATAGTTCATCACCTGTGGAGCATTTAATTGGGCAAACAGTGAAACATTTTCAAATGGGGGTCAGAAAGATGGCTCTGTGCATAAGAGTGCCGGCTGTACAAGCTTTGGGACCTATGTGTGAATTCCAGCAACCAAGTAAAAATCAAGGCCTGGTCTCACATGGGCCTGTAACTCCAGCATTGTAATGGGCAGGGACAGGAGGGTCACTGGGGCTTGCTGCCCAAAAGCCTTGTTCCAGGTCCAGTGAGAGAGATTCTGTCTCAAAGGAATAAAGAGAGAGAGAGAGGTGAACCTGGTCACCAGACATCCTCCTCTGGCCTCTGCACATGCACACCAACACTACACACTAATTAATAAGGTAAAAGAAATTTATAAATAACAATTCAGATGGTAGGAAATGTCATGAAGAAAATAAAGCAGAGTTATGTGCTACGAGGCTAAGACATTTAGAGAATGCCGAAGGGCCTCTCGAAATTCAGATTTGAGCCAGAGACCCAAGAAATTTGTTCTTTCCTAAGGGACGGCAAACTCAAAAGCTCTATGGTGAAAATGCATTTGTAGGACATGGAGAGATGGCTCAGTGGTTAAAACCACTTTCTATTTTTGTAGAAGAGCTAGAGTTCAGTTCCCTGCACCCACATGGTGGTAGTTCATAACTATCTACAATTCCAAATTCAGGGGATCAGACATCCTCTTCTGGTCCCTCTGGGAACTAAGCACACATATGAAGCACATACATATACTCTCACACACACATAATCATAAAATGAATAAATCATGCATTTAATCCCAGCACTTGGAAGGCAGAGGCAGGTGAATCTCTGAGTTTAAGGCCAACCTGGTTTATGCCTGAGTTCAAGGACAGCTAGGACTACCCAGAGAAAACATGTCTTGAAAAAAAAAAAAAAGAGGAGAAAGAGAGAGGGGGAGAGAGAGAGGGAATAAAAGGAGAGGAAGGAGAGAGGAGGGTGGGGGAGAGAGAGAGAATGTGTTTTTGAGTCAGTAGAAAAAGCCAAAACACCTGTGTAGCCCAGATGGCTGTACAGAGCATTGGGTGTGTGGTAAGTCAGTTCAGGTGGGCTGGCAGGGGCCAATGACCAGACAAACTGAGGGGGAAAGGGTTACTGGTCTGAAGCAACACCAGAACTTGAGAAAATTTCTTGTTCTTTTCTATGTGAGTGGAGACAGTACCACCCTAGGATAGAGTTAAGGTAACTGGCATAAATGTTAGTGTTCCAAAACTCATACATGAGAATCCTAACTCCCATCAAAAGGCAGTGTGAGCATCTCAGGGAAATGATTAGCTCACGAGAGTGGAACCTTCCTAAAAGGGGCTAGTGCCTACATTCGTTCCTTGTCTTGCTGCTGGGACAAAACACCTGTAAAAACCTTAAGGAAGGAAGGGCTGGTTTTAGCTTACAGTTTGTGGGTGTTGGGGGAGCCACGGGGGGGGGGGCACGAGCTTAAGGCGGGTGCTCACTTCTCATCTATAAAGGCGGGAAGGAGAGAAGCATGAGTGTGCATGTTCAGCTTGCTTTCTCCTTTTTATTCAGTCTTGAACCCCACCAATGGAACCATGCCCCTTGCATTTAGAATAGATGTTCCTACTTCAATTAACCTAAACTAGATAGATATCCCTCACAGCCAACCCAGAGATTTGTTCCCATGGTGATTCTAAATCCCAGCAAGTTGACAAGAGAATGAGCTGGCAAGATGGCTCAGCAGGGAACGTCAGTTGTCACTAAGCCTGGTGACAAGAACCCACACTGTGGAGAGAATTGTCCTCTGCCCTCCAGTAACGTGCTATGGCTTACATGCCCCTACATATGCTCACACAGATAAACACAAACAAACAAATGCAAAGTGAAGATTCATCATCACAGTGCCTATGACAATATGAGATGCAGGTATCCTGGATGAACTATGTTAGAAACATGGTTGTGTAGCCTACACATGTTACAATAACTACTAATGGTCTTAAGGGGTTGTAGGGTTTAGAGGGGCTATCTATACTGAAGGCAGAGATGAGAGCTAGTGGGGATACCAGGAAAGGGCTCCACCCAGGACCACATAAGATTTAGCAGTCTGCACCTGTGTATGGAGGGCACTGAGTTGTCAACTGCAGGTCCTGATGGCAGGCATTTTCAGTGTCACTTTAAAATGGTCTCAGTGTGTCCGAGTGTCCAGGAAGGACAAACTGCCCTTGAGTTGGAGCCCAGGACCAATGTGGAGGTATGGTAGTTTTCCTGAACAAGGCTTACGAATAATGATTGATGTCTTAGTTGTTTTTTTTTTTTTTTTTTTTTTAATTTCCTGTCCTGTGATAAAATACCCTGACAATCTATGGTAGAAAGACTTTATCTGGTTTATAATTTCAGATTACAGTCCATCATTGTGGGGAGATCAAGGGGGTGGAAGCTCAAGGCCATCACATTACTGAAGAGAGAAAATTTAGCTCAAGAAACCCCTTTTGTATTTTAGTAGCTATTTTATACAAAGATAAAAGTTTAGTTTTGCATTCCCTGGCAGGGAGCCTACACAGTTCTGAGAGTCCTAGAAAAAGAACATGTCCTATGCCTGACCAGTTTCAGAAAAAGAATAGACCTAGCAGGGGGCCTGCCCAGTTCTGAGAGAAGAACAGATCCTTACTTGCTCAGTGCTGGGAAAAACCAGCCACCCCAGGTAGGGTCCAGATGGGGTCCACCCAGGTGGAGTTCAAAGACACCCTGGGGCAGAAGGTCCCTGAGCACCAGCCAATCAGTAGCACGCCAGCACTATGCCCCCCAAGCAACCAACTTTGCTGTAGCGTTTGCCTATAAAAGACCCCTTGTAACTAAGGACAGCAGCTTCTTCTTGCTCTGTTACCACAGAGGTTTGGTGTAAGCTCCCTGCCTGGCTTGTATTGCACTGTCTATACATCTTGCTGTTGCATTCTGGACATCCCTGTCTTCGGTGGTCTCTCTGGGGGTTGAACTTGGACATAACAGTTACACCTCCCGTCTCTCAGAAGAGAGAACAATGAAGTCATACACAAACATGAGTGCTCAGATCTCTCTCCTTTCCTTTCTGCCCTGAACCCCACCGTGAACTGGTGCTGCCATCATTCAAGGTGGGGCTTCCCACCTCAAGTGGCCCAATTAAGCAAATCCCTTACAGGCATTGGAATCAAGCTAATCCAGGTAATTCTTCACTGGCTTCCCTTCTCAGGAGATTCTGTATTAAGTCAAGTCAACAATCAAAACTCCCCATCACAGTGAGCAGCAAAGTAAAGGCACAGTGTCTACCACTTCTCAATCTAGGCGGACTGCATTCTTTATGTCCCAGGGGAGGGTCATGTCTGGTGACACCAATAGGTCTTCTCACCCGACAGTAACACAATAAGTCTTGTGTTTCTCCTTTGATTTGATACATTCACAGGTGTAATTCTTTATTGGCACAAATAAACCATTGGTTTGTGTCTCCTGGTGTGCTGGCAGATGGTGGTTTGCGCATATAAAAAAGATGTTGAATAAATCTGTCCTAGCTCTTATACTCCAAATGGAGTAACTCTGGTTAAAACAGTAGCTTTGTAAAATGGAGTAACAAATACATTTAAAACAAAGGAATTTGAGATCATCCTTGTCTACATAGGGAGTGTAAGCTCAGCCTAGGAACACATGAGACCCTGGGGTGGGGGTGAGACACTCTTTCCCTACAAAGCCTGTCTTGACAAGAAGTTCATCCATATGATTGGTGGTATTCTCAGGCTTCTCCCAGCAGATGAGGAGCAATCACAGAATTAGGGGTAGGGGGAATCTTCCTAAAACAAGTGGGCAGATGATGCACATTTGATCCCTACCAACCTAGTCATATGATATTTTTCGAATCTCGAGAACAAAGGTCATTATTCCAAGAGTTACTCTTATCACTGGTTGGCTTATGCTTACACTGTTTATATCACAAAGGGCGGTCCAGATGGGACAGCTGCCTCAAGGGCCTGTTGCTGATTGCCAAATGCAAGGTAAGGAATGGAAACATAGTAAGCACCCCAGGTCAGTTCTCCACCATCTGATGTCTGTTTCATTCTTCTGGTACTGGGCTTTCAGTCTCAGAACAGGTTGTCCATGATGAACAGAGGCTAGGGAAGTGAGCTGAGCTAGTTAGAACAGCACCTGCTGGGGCTTCAGTGTGAGTGGTTGTTTGATGGGCAAGGTTTTCCATTTCAGTCATAAAATACTTTATTACAGATGGAGAATCACACCCCAGGTGGCTTTCCTAATGAGCACCCAGGCTACTCTCTGCCTGTTATTATGGTGTTTTGATCTACTCTGGACATTTTGTCGATAATGAAAATTCACCTCTAGTGGTGAAATAAACCATGACATACATAGAACTTATTGGTATTAAGCCTCTCATTTAAGAGCAGGGCACCTGGGACTGGAGAGATGGCTCAGGGGTTAAAACAACTGGCTGCTCTTGCAGAAGGCCAATAGTGGCTCACAACCATCTGAAACTCCAGTTCCAGGGGATCTGACACACTCTTCTGTCCTGCTTGAGCACCAGACACATACATGGTACACAGACATGCATGAAAACCGAACATTCATGGCCTTGAAGTAAACAAATCTTTTTTAAATTAAAAAATATAATCTTTTTTTTAAATTAAAAATTATATACCTATTTCTCAAATAGACATATGCATTATAACTATTGCCACCTCCATCATCTCCCATTGCATCCTGGTCTCCTTGATAGTATATTTAATTACTGCTACTTTATGCACCATAGTTTCAGCATATTCCTATCATCTTTCTTAAACTTTTACTTATTTTTTAGTATTTTTTTCATATTCATTTTTGGTCAAAAGATTCTACCTACCAGATTTTTTTCACTCAAGTTAATAAAAGAAAAGGCCCAAATTTACAGCTTATTAGTATTTAAACTGTTTAGAAAAATGCAAATGGATGTTAAAAAATCCCTATCACAGATGGATGTCAGAGGACAACCTTGCACATTGGTCCTAAATTTCCACCTTTTTAAAGACTGATTCTCCGGGGGGCTGGAGAGATGGCTCAGTGGTTAAGAGCACCATCTGCTCTTCCAGAGGACCCGGGTTCGATTCCCAGAACCCACATGGCAGCTAACAACTGTCTGTAGTTCCAGTTCCAGGCAAACACCAAGGCAAATAAATAAATAAAGTTTAAAAAAAAAAAAAAACCTTTAAAAAAAAAAGACTGATTCTCTTTGTTGTTTACTACTGCCCATGCCAGACTAGCCACAGAGATTCTCCTGCCTCCACCCACTTTCCCCCTGAGCACTTCAAGATTTGGTGCCACACTCGGGTTTCTGTGGTGGGTTCAGGAGATTTGATCTCAAGCCCTCACCCTTGTGAGCATCTCCTCTGCCCCAGTCACAGGAGTGTTTGTTGTTATTTACTTAGTATCTATTTAGGGATTGTGCCATAGTGTGCCTGTGACATAGGAGGCTGTTTTATCTTTCCACTGTGTGGGACCCAAGGATGAACTCAGGGCATCAGGTTCAGAACCAAGTACCTTTACTCATTGTCCATCTTGCTGCCCCTCTCTCAGGCACAGTTTTAATTTAGATTAAAATTTTATCCATCCATGTATCAAGATAGCCAGGTAAACTAGGTACAAAACAGTTTTCTGAGAATAGTCTGTAGCCAGACATGCTCACCTTTAGTCCCAGCAGTGGGGAGGGAGAGGCAGGATCTCTGAATTAGAGGCCAACCTGGTCTACAGAGTGAGTTCCAGGACAACTAGGACTCTACAGAAAAACTGTGTCTCATAAAACAGAGAGAGAGAGAGAGAGAGAGAGAGAGAATAGCTTGAAGTTATCATCACTGATTCCTGTGTACAGAGGTTTATGTGACAGAAACTAACCTATAATAAGAATATTTAATTTGAAAAATGCTTTCACATTTAAAGTGAAAAACAAAGTGTTCCGGATGCCTGAAAGGATTTGCTGATTTTAATCTTTAAAATCAGTGGGCTTGATTTTAATCTTCTCTGGGGAGACAACCTAACACAAGCAGGCAAAGAGGTAAATCTTGGCAAAAGTTGTTTTGTTTTTATCCTTTTTGAAAAGTGTCTTAGTTACTTTTCTATTTCTGTGATAAGACACCATGACTAAGGCAACTTATAGAAGAAAGAATTTATTTGGGACTTAAAGTTTCTGAGGGCAAGTCTTAGGTTTTTTATTGCTATGAAGAGACATCATGACCATGGCAATTTCTTTTTTTTTAACTTTGTTTTTATTTATTTGCCTGGAACTGGGAACTGGAACTACAGACAGTTGTTACACTTGTGAGCTGCCATGTGGGTGCTGGGAATTGAACCCCGGCCCTCTGGAAGAGCAGTCGGTGCTCTTAATCACTGAGCCAGCCCCGATCACGGCAATTATTACAAAGAAAACACTTAATTGGGGTGGTAGCTTATAGCTTCAAATGTGGCGAGCCGCTTCTGGCCTGCAGAACGACGAGTCACCACACGCACGATTCTTCTCGGATCACACTTTATTGGAGCACAGCTCAGTTGAGAAATGGTGGAAAGAAGACCTCGAGCCTGAGATTCAGCCTGCTTATATAGGGAAGTCTGGCGCGTGATTGGTGCCCATCACAATGCCTCATTAACATATGGCTGGTGATTGGTTCAAAGTAGTACTCATTAGCATGTGGCTGGTGATTGGCCCAAAATAATGGCTCATTAGCATATTTGAGGATTGCATCAGATAGGTCCTTTCTCAATGCCTAATTAGCATAAGCACATCAGATTGGTCACTACTCGATGCCTAATTAGCATAAGCGGCAATAGAATGTTCCAGCAAGTTGTGCAAAGGCAAACTGCGCCCTACATTCAAAGATTCAGTCCATCATGACAGGGAGTACCACAGTGTGCAGGCAGACATGGTGCTGGAGTCGAGACTGCCACACCTTGCAGACAACAGGAAGTTGACTGACACACTGGGAGTAGATAAGCATAGAAAATTTCAAAGCCCACCCCCACAGTGACACACTTCCTCCAACAAGGCCATACCCACTCCAGTGAAGCCACATTTCCTAATAGTGCCACCACTCCCTGTGCCATTATGGGGGCCAATTGCACTCAAACTATCACAGTGAGTCAGTAACCATCATGGCAGCGGGCCAGCAGGCATGATGCTAGAACAGTAGCTGAGAGATATACACAAACTCAGAGACACAGAGAGCTAAGAGCCTCAGTGCCCACCCCAAGTGACACATCTCATCAACTTAAGCCTTCCCAAACAGTTCTACCAACAGGAGGCCTATTGTACAAATTCTACTTAGTATTATAGTAAGAACCCAGAGCCAGATATTGGGGAAAAGCTAAAAGATCAGAGAGACAAAGGAACAAGTCACAGTCATTTCTCACCCAGCCAACTTTTCAAACCTGTCTCCACGAATCCTCAGACTGAATGGCTCTGAGTCCTCAGATGAAAGGGAAGGGCAGAATTCATGTCTCCTCCCACCTTATATCTCTGCCCAGCCATTTTACTTTCTGGCTCAAACTTCCTAGTGCTGGGATTAAAGGACCATGTGTTTCCAAGTACTAGGAGCAAGCAGAGACATGGGATTCCTAGAGTTGGGATTAAAGGTGTGTGTCACCACTGCTTGGCAATGTTTGGCTTTGAACTCAGACAGATCTCTGCCTCTGCCTCCTGAGTACTAGGATTGAAGGTATGTGTCACCATTCCCTGACCTCTATGGCTAACTCTGATCTGCAGGCAAACTTTATTAGATATCACCATAGAGACCAAATGTGCAAACATATGATCCTATGGAGGGTCATTCTCATTCACACTACTACAAAATGCAAGCCAATCTATTGTCAGACTTTATCCAATTTAGCCACCCAAACCAGGGGATTATATCTTTTAATACAACCATGACTTACTTCTAGGGCATTTCCATGTGGATGGGTATGAAAAGGTGTCGAATTTCCAGGGACAATAGATATTCAGGTAATTTATTTGCTGTGTCACATTCTCCTCATTTTTGGCCAAGTTTTTGCAAGTTGATGAATGACCAGAAAGTCATATGTAAAATCTTTACAGATTTTCACCTCTTCCTGGCTTACACTTGTAAAGACTCTGTCAACATTGAATTTTTCCTTCATTGCAGATGTCTCAGCAAAGGAGTTTTGCCTTTATCCCTTGGTTAGTCAAAGCATATAGCCCATATGGCATAACCCACAAGCCAGCACCCTAGTCCCAGGAAGCTCCATCTAACAGTAGAAAGTTCCCTGACTGGTTGATTTGCCAGGGCAGTCCTGCTGTATTAGCCTAAGTCCACAGCTTTTATACAATTATAACTTAAATCAGCACTCATATGAAGTGTACTATCGCCTCATATTTGCCTGTTGTTTTAGCTCTTAGTCAATCAGCACCATTTTGCTCTAGAAGTCAGTACCTGGTGGATAAAAATTATTTTTTAGTGTGTGTGTGTGTGTTTGCTTTATGTGAATCCATGTGTGAAGGGTGTATGTAAGCACGCGTGCACATGTGCAAGACAGAAGTTGACTTTAGCTGTCTTCCTCTTTCACCCCCGCTTATACAGAGAGGCGGGCTCTCTGAGTTAAACCCCAAGCTTGCTGATTGAGTCAGTCAGCTTGCTCCAGAGATTCCCATTGTCTCTGCTGCCTTTTCTACTGGACATGGAAATCTTAACTCTGGTGTTTACACTTGTTTCGGCAAGTGCTCCCCTGATGAACCATCTCCCCAGGTCCCCAGGGCAGAAAATTTAGCATCCAGTAAATTGAGGGGTGGGGGTGGGGGGGTGGCAGCTGTAGCTCAGCCATGGGAACCATCCTTTGGCCACTTTCCTAGCAGTTTGAAGTAAGCAATTAGCTGGAAAATATCCCCTACATTTGGAAAAACATTTCAGCCCAACGTGCTAGCTCTTGTCTGTAGCCAGAAGTTTCTAGTCAGGCCTAGCCCCAGGTCCAGATCCACCCACAGCCGCCTGGTCCCAAATAATCACACAAAGGCTTATAGTAATTACAGACTGTTTGGCCTATGGTTCAGGCTCATTACCAACTAGCTCTTACAACTTAACTCAACCCATTCCTATTAATCTTTGTGTTGCCTCGTGGCTTGTGGCTTACTTTATCTCTGCTTAGATTTCCCGCCTGCCTCCAAACTGCCTTGCCATAGGTCAAGCCAGTCTCCTTATTAACCAATGGTAATAAGTACATTCACAGTAGACAGACAGACATCCCACATCATTTGTCCTCCTGACAAGTATGGGTTCACAATAATGGATTAGAATCCAAGGCTTTAAGAAATCGCACACTATTAGTTCACAACTGAAGTCTTAAAGTCCAGCAAAGATCCAGCAATAGCAAGGGAATCCCATAACTGTCCTCTAGTGGTTGAGGTCTTTTTATCATCATCCCTCTCCTCTTCCTGACAGTCTTACTTCGTAGCTCAAACTGCCCTAAAAACCACAACTGATGCCTAGTGTTCACAGTTAAGAGCCCTGGCTGCTCTTCCAGAGGACCTAGAACCTACACAGTAGCTCACAACCATTCATAACTCCAGTTCCAGGAGTGCTGATGCCTCTTCTGGCTGTCTTGGGAACCAGTATGCACATAGTGAACACACATCCATGTAGACAAAACACTAGACACACAAAAATAAATAATCTCTAAAAAAAAAAAAGAATAAAGGAAACCAACCACAATTCATCTGCCTCAACCACCAAAGTGCTAGGATGCTGAGCAGGTGCCTCTGCTTGTGACTGCCTGGCTGGCCAGAACCTGAGGGAGGGGCAGCTTCTCTCTGTTGGGTAGCAAAATTTTAACACTGAAAACTGAAACCAAGAGAGGCTACTTAGTGCTTCCAAATCTGAGTGTGTGTGTGTGTGTGTGTGTGTGTGTGTGTGTGTGTGTGTGTGTGTTTGAGAGAGAACGAGTCAGAGACAGAGAGTCACAGAGAGGTGGAGGTTTAGTGTTTTCTATCATACTTTAACTTAAACCTGTAACTTGAAGGTCCCCATGTCCTCACTGGGCATTGCTCATGTATAAGGACAACTACACATAGTTACAGAGACCCTTCCTTCAGTTTTAACTAACTCAAGCCTCTGCCCAATGCTTTTTCAAAGACCTAGAAGATTTATTGGTCTTCCTGAGACCTATTGGTGCAAACAGTAGCCCTTCAGAGTCAGCCCCCACCCCCATACACACTGGTGAGAGGACATAAAGATTTTGACTTTATCTCCAGCATCCCCCAGAATGCTTTTTGTTGTTGATATCAAGAAAACACTCAAATCGTTTGTTGTTTTGTTTTGTCCAATGTCAGTCTCATCCAGGAAAGTCCTTGGACCCTTCAGCACAGCATTGCTGCAGTGGATAGTTCCTAGCCAGACTGAGCTCTTGGTGGCCGTAAAAGAAAAAGGCCAACCTGTTGCTGTTAGCATTTCTCTTCTGAAAGTGTTTGTTTTTTAAGCGATGACAAAAACCCTTTAAAGTAAAGGCTTATGACTCTGCTTCCTACTTATTGGTTCACTTCTGTTATTCTCCTTACATTTGCATTTTGAAACGATCCACGAAACACACCACTTTCTCCCTGGTGAAGCTGCTCAGCGGTTAAAAGCACTAGCTGCTCTTCTAGAGGACCTGGGTTCAGGTCCCAGCATCCACATGGTGCCTCACAGCTGTTTGTAACTCCAGGGCTAGGGAATCCAACTGTTCTGGCTTCCATAAGCAGCAGGCAGGTATGTGGTACACACAGAGGCAGCAGGTAAACAGTCATACACACAATGAATAAATAAAAAGTTTTTAATGATATTTTTTTAAAAAATAGCAATTGTTTTCTAAGAAATAATCATTCCCAGATTCTGTGAGAGCTGAGATTTAAACAACATTCATTCTCTCCCCCTCCCTCTTCTCCCTCTCCCTCCCCTCCTCTCTTTCTATTACATTTATTCTTTTGAGTGTGTGTGTCCATCTCATGAGTAGGTAAGAAGGCAACTTTGGAGAGTTAATTCTCTCCTCCACTATGTGGTTCCTGGAGATTGAACCAAAGTCATCAGACTTGTTAGCAATCACCTTTATCTGCTGAGCCATCCTTGCAAGATATCCAACAACCCCTGCCTCCTGAGGGCTGGGACCAAAGGCATGGGCCACCACCACCACCTGGCCTCTTTATTTATTAGCTAAAATACTTTTTGCAGAATTTCATGAGCAACTGTTCTGCTTAGCACATCTTTTTATTTCTTTTTTCTTTCCTTTCCTTTCCTTTTTTTTTTTTCATTAGAGTCTCACTACGTAGCGTGGGCTGGCCTAGAACTAGTTGTGTAAACCAGGTTAGCCTGGAACTCATTATGTAGACCAGACTGACCTCAAACTTATAGAGATCCACCTGTCTCTGTTTCTTAAGTCCTGGGACTCAAGGTGTGTACCACCATGTTCTGCCTAATACATGGTTTTTTTGTTTGTTTGTTTTTAATCTATGGTTAGACTATTTCTCATCTTTCCCACATAAAGTATTCTACTAAGCTTCCTATAGCACAGCCTTGGTTGTCACGAGGTGCCTTCATTTGTGTCTGTCTTTCAATACTTTGGTTTTCCATCTGTTTTTTTTTTTTTTTAAAAAAAAAAAAAACTTTATTTATTTACTTATTTATTTGCCTTGGTGTTTGCCTGGAACTGGAACTACAGACAGTTGTTAGCTGCCATGTGGGTGCTGGGAATCGAACCCGGGTCCTCTGGAAGAGCAGACGGTGCTCTTAACCGCTGAGCCATCTCTCTAGCCCCCTTCCATCTGTTTTAAAAGATAATTTTGCAAGGTATAAGATTCTCGATTCACAAGTTTCATTTTGTTTCATTTGTTTGTTTTACATTCAAATCTTTAAATATTTCATTTCAAGCTCCTTTTTCTTGTGGTTACTGGTGAAAAATCTGGATAGTTATGATATCCACTTTTTAAAAAATCAAATGTTCTTTAATTTCATAGACAATATGAAATATACTATATAGGCACACAACAGTTTTGCAGTACATTTTCAAAGTGTATGCAGATTAGAATACACAGATTAAACACTGGTGTACTGACCACAGCTTCAACTTCAGATAAACTTCATAGAAAAAGTACAACTCAATTATCAGTCAATTGAAAACTTTACTCCTACAATATAAAAATGATAATTTGAGATTCAAATCTTTTTACTAAACAACTATATAAACATTTTAAATAATCATTAAAAACTCAACTTTAGAATTTATAAAGATTCACTATAAAAATATATCGACAGTCACTTCTCTTTTTTAAGGTACCATTGGCTACATTACAAAATAAGTCTCAACATAAAATTGCCTCAATGACTATTTTTGAACCTGACAAACCTACAGTAAGATGATTATAAATGTTCCTGGGAAGCTTTGGTGTACATCTTCAGGTTATTTAAAATATTTTAAAGACTTTTGTAAACATTTCATTCTGTTAAAGCACAAAAGAGTAATGCTCTTCAACTGCATACAGGATTAGAGAATCAAGAAATATTATATCCTTGTGAAAAATTGTCCTTACCTTCCAGAAGCAAAAAACAAACTATTTAAAACTGTCAAATTTTCAAGACAGTTCTGTTTTGATAAAAATGTTACAAATCACCATCCTCAGACCGTGTGCCCTTCGTCTCTCAGAACACATCTCAAAACCTCAAGTTCAACAAAACCAACTATTAAAACTCAACACACCTGACAAGTAACAATCAGACCATAATTTACATACTTAGTAACATATTATGCTTGCTTTTACATTTGTAATTTAGAATTTATTGGCAGGAATAAAACACACACACACACACAAATGAAAGGCAGATCTCAGGAAACGTAAGAAATACAAACGACGAGGGAACTGATTGCATTATCAATGCTGTCCTCCACTTCTGGTTGGGTAGTCACTTAGATTTAAATGGGTGGAGTCTGTTTCCTTGGACTTTCCCCTGGAGCTTCCATTTGTGCCAGCAGCTTCCTGGTCATCTCCACTTACTTCTGTCAATTCTACCTTGTAAAAACCTAATACAAAAAAAAGTAGCTTCTTCGACCTTTGAGTTTATACAACTCCACTAAAAAAAAATCCACCTAATTTTTAAGCAAGTACATAAAAATACTTTCTCCTTAAAGAATCAAACACTTTTATGAGAATAAAGATTTTTCAAAGTCTTTAGCTCTTCTATTAGAGTTTTGTTCTGATTCTCCAGGACAGCGACACGGTTCTCCAGGCACTTCACATACTTTCTTCTTCCTGTGGCATTCTGGAGCGGCCTTTTTTTTTCATTAGTCAGTATTTCCCTTTTCAGTTGGGGGTCATCTGTCTTTGTTGTCTAAGATGTAAGGGTCACAGGAGAAGTCATCATCACCGTTTGTGGCAGTGAAGAGGTAGATGGTGTGGTACAGATCTGAGAGGTCTGCATATCTCCTGATGCAGTTTATACAACCACTTGGTTGCTCAGGACGAGTATCTGCTGCCCATCAGAAGTCTGTGCATACTGGAGGATTGTCCCTTGCTGAGCACTGCCTGAATGTGTCATGGCTAATGTCTGCAGTCCCTGTACTCAATCTGCACCTGGACTGGCCAACTGCAAGACTCCGACTGGGGCAATGGCAATGTATTGTCCGCTGCTAGTCTGAGAGATAGGGATTGGAACAGACATAGAAGTGACAGCAGAAATGCCAAGGACTTTCTCTGTCTCCCTTTCTGCTCTATGTGTCTTCGGAAGAGAGGTCTTTCAAAATTTTTCTTATGACACAATCACAGCCATAGGACACATGGGTAAAATGGCAGATTAGAGCACATTGCCTCCAGGGACACAGTGAATGAGAGGCTCTCATGGCAGACAGACTGGCAGACATCAGAAATCAGACCTATAGGACAGCGGATGGGCTATCTGAGAAATGGCAGTTCCTTTAATTGTTGAACCAGGAGGAGGTGCATTCCCTGAAGTGTTACTCTTATGGGAATCTTTCATAATCAACTGCTGAGCCACCAGGCTGCTGCTGCCTGGGCTGGGGCGGGAACTTCCACTCCCCTAGTCCCAAGCGGCATCAACTTCCATTGATATCTACTTTTATATGTGAACTATCATCTTTAACCTGCTGCTTTGGGAATTTTACTTATTTATTTACTTATTTATGTTTCTGACGTCTTGACTATAACATGAAGTGTTTCTTCTCCTGTCTATCTGAAGTTCTATATGCCTCTTGTGTTTGTAAGCCTATTTAGTTCTATAAAATTATAATATTTTCTGCTATAATTTCATTAAGTGACTTGTCTGTTCCATTTTATTTTTACCTCTGCTGTTTCTTCTACACCATAAATTCTAAGGTTTGGCCTTTCATGTAATCCCATATCTCTTGGAAATAATCATTTACACGTCTCAATTATTTTCCTTACATCTATCCCTTGTATTGTTTTCTTGACTTTGTCTTCTATTCCTGAAATTTATTCTTCTGCATGATCCTGTCTGCTAGTAGTTATCTGCTATGATTTTTAATTTGCTTAGTGACTTTCTTCATTACAAGTGTTTATTTTTCAGTGTTTCAACTGCATTGCAAAAAAATTTTCCTAAGTATTTTGGATGTTCTTCTCCAATTTACCAATAGCTATGTTCTCTTTGGAGACTGTCTTGACAAGGTCTTGGATAGATTTTCTAAACCACGCATCTGTTTGTTTGAGCCTTGTATGTGTTCAATAATTCCTTTGAATGGCAACACTCCAAATTTATTCTCAAAAAACCCAGCTATCCCTTGGATTCCCTTCTGGGGAATTGACTGGTTGATGATGGGTCATGGATGGTAGTTGTATCATATTTTTGTGTTCTTTGTCACATTTTGCATATCGGTTGGAGTGGGTTTGTTTTAACTTCCTCTGAGCCTACTGGGACATTCTGATTTCTGTAACTCTTCCTAGAGGACTTGGTAGTTGTATGATATTTTGTTTGTGATATAACCAAGTTTGCCTGGAGATCAGAGGGCAGAGCTTGTCACTAGTTAACCATAGAGGCTAGGCTCTGGTGACACACACCTTTAATCTTGGCACCCAGGAGCAGGAAGCAGGAAGATCAGGAATTCAAAGCCACCCAGGGCTACAGGGGATTGAACAGTCTAAAAGAGAAAGGGGTGTGTGTGTGTGTGTGTGTGTGTGCATGCCTTTAATTCCAGAACTTGGGATCTCATTCCTTCAATCCCAGCATTTGGGATCTCAAGCAGTACTAGGAAGGTAGAAACAGAAATAAGGTGGGTGGAGACAGGATCTCATGCCCACTCATTCAGTCAGAGATTTTATAGAGGTAAGAAATCTCTAGTGGCTGCTGCTCTGCTTCTCTGATCTTTCAGCTTTCACCCTTGATAAGTGACTCTGGGTTTTTATTGATAAGACTAATTAGGGTCACACTTCACTTGGCATTGACTATCAAATAAGTTAATAAAATGATCCTGTCTTGGCTTTCTGCCAGCAGAACTAAGGAGCTATACACTCAGCACCAAGGTGACCGTATGGGATCAAAACTTTGGTCATATCTTGGATATGACCAGCAGGATAACACATTTCAGACTCAATGAAGTCTGTCTGTGCTCTGGAGGCTGTGGTGAGAGCCACAGGCCCAAAGTAAACCCTGGAGCCACAACAGAATAGACTCTAGGTCCTGAAGTGATCATCAGAACCTCAGAAATCAAAGCCCTACATCCACAATGACCTCAGAGACCCCTGGAACCAGAGCTCCTGTCTTCATGGGACCCTGGGCACACTGGAGTTAAAGCTAGGGCCCTCCACTGACCTCTGAGGCCACTGGACTGAAGTCCTGGTCCTTCAGAGGTGGACCAGTGATTCTCTCTGGTCCTGTAGACTCTAGAGGCCTGGTTTCCCATGTCTTTTCCATATGTACACTTTTCCAAAAGTGATGTTCATGCGTGACTGCCATCTCCAGAGAAAAGATATTTTAAAGGGAGAAACTTACAGGCTGACTAAGTGGCTCAGGAGTTAAGAGTATATACTGCTTGCTCTTGCAGAGGACCTGAGTTTAATTCTGAGCACCCACATAAGGTGGATCACAAGTACTTGTGATTCTGGCTCCAGGCCTCCTGCGCTTATGTGCACCTACCCCTACACAGCTGCATACACATAATGAAAAGCAATAAACAAATAAATATTAAAGAGAGAGAAACTTGTGTTCCTCTTCTTTCTCCTTTGGCTATCACTCTACTCTAGGAATAGAAAAACTGAAATTTACAGTTTTCCTGCCATAGGTGCTTTTCTTTTAAATGTTATTAAAATTATTCTGAACTTCCATTTGAGTTCATTCTTAAATTATTTTATTAATGAGAATAAGAACCTTAAGACAGGAACCCACTTTCCCCTGATCATTTAATAACCATGAAGGGACCTCAAAATTCCAAATCTGTATGTTCACCACATGTGTGCCTGGTGCCTTTGGAGGCCAGAAAAGGACATCAGATCCCCTAGAACTGGAGTTACAGATGGTTGTGAGCCACCATGTAAATGCTGGGAACCAAACTCATGTCCTCTGCAAAAGCAGCATGTGCTCTAAACCACAGAAGCCAATTCTCTAGTTCCAAATGATCATGACTCAGCAGGCAAAGGAGCTTTCTCCCAAGCCTGATGGCTCAAGTTCAAGACCATGGAGACAAATGGCTTCTGCAAGTTGCCCTCCACATATTCTCTGTAACATGCATGTGGCCAAACACAGGTGTATGCCCTACAATCCCGGGGCCCAGAAAAATGCTGCTGCAATGGCTTTGGCTTTCATTGAGAATGTTGGAAATTTAGTAAAGGTGGCTTGGGATGAAAGGTATAGTGCAGAGGGAGAGAGAATCAAATGAAATCAGCACATCTCTAACGTGCTGCTGGCCGCTACTGTGAAATCAGAGGAGTTCCTGGTGCAACTCAGACATCTGGCAGCTAGAGAGAAAGACAGAAAAACTGAGAGATGACTTTAGATTAAACTTCCCCACCATCTTCCATGAAGGTCCTGGCCGCAGACCAGACTGACTGAGATTGTACAGCTATTGCAGACCCTGGGGCACTGTACCTCACCCAAGAAGGCTCAAATCTGCAAGTGACAGGTAACATACTTGGGGTACATCCTGAAGGAAGGGCAGTGGTGGCTTTCAGGCATAAGGAAGGAGACAGAACTTGGAATTCCCACACCCACTACTACTGCTGGGTGGGTGAGAGAGTTTGGATGGCCACCTTGTCTCTACACAATAGTAGCTTTGGCCCAATTGGTCAAGGCTGCTGACGAGTTGACCCTGGGACAAATTCTCACCATAAGCATTCACCATGCACTTGAAGGAGTTCTTAAGCAGCCCCCTGATAAGTGGCTGAGCAATGCCAGAATGACTCAGTACCAGACAATAATGTTTAACTCTGCCAGAATAACTTTCCAGGCACCCTCAGCTCTGAATCCAGCTACTCTACTGCCTGATCAACCTAATTCTAACTTAGAAGCACCACTGCATGACCACTCTGGAATCCTGACCTAGATGCATAGCAGTATTAGGCCAGACTTGTGGGGTATCATGTTGCCCAATGCAAAGGTTGCCTGGTATACTGATGGCAGCAGTTTCATGCAGGATGACCAAAGGTATGTGAGAGCAGCAGTTGCCACTGCAGAGCTGATGCCACCTGGGACATCTGCCCAATGGGTGAAGTTAATAGCCCTAACTAAGGCATTAGAACTAGGGCAAGGGTGAAAAGTTAGCATCTGCACTGACAGCCGGTATGCTTCCACCATGGCACATATGCATGGAGCAATATACAAAGAAAAGAGATGCTGACTGCAGAAAAAAAAAAAAAACAAAACAAAAATGAGATCCTGGCCCTCCCTGAAGCTCTATGGTTACCCAAGAAACTGACCATTGTCCATTGCCCAGGACAGCAGAGAGGAGATGGACCTGTCGTCAGGGACAACAGACTGGCAGGTAGAACCACCTGACAGGTAGCATTCCAGACTGATGTAGATTTTGCACATGTGTTGATGGACCCTGGGGCACCTAGTCTACCAGAGAGTCCTGGGTATGCTAAGGAAGATCTTTCATGAATTGAGACCCTCCCTATGACCCAGTGCACAAATGGGTGGTGGAGAGTTGCAGATAGTAAGATAGAACATCTTGCCTGAGCATCTGGGAAAGAGACTGCTTACCAAGATCTGCCGATCTCCCTCATGTGGGAACATGGAGAATGCAGGACTTTATTATTAATATTGTCACCAACTGCAAAGCTTGTCAGCTCACCAATGCTGTTGCTAACCCTGAAAACTCTGGGTATCGACTCAGGGGGAAGAAGTCTGGAGCCTCCTGGTAAGTGGGCTTCATTGAGATAAAACCTGGCAAGTATGGTTACAGGTATCTGCTAGTTTTGTTAGATACTTTTTCAGGATGGACAGAAGCCTTTCCCACCAAACATGAAACAAGGCAGGTGGAGGCAAAGAAGTTACTTGAAGACATCCTGTACAGGTATGGATTTCCAACCATGACAGGGGCAGACAATGGAACACTTTTTGTGTCCCAGGTAGGTCAGAGTCTAGCCACCTTTCCGGAGAGTGATTGGAAATTGTATTGTGCATACAGACCCCAAAGTTCAGGACAAGTAGATAGGATAAGCTGTACTCTAAAATGGGGCCCAATTAAATTGACTTTGGAAACTGGCACAGAAGGGGTGGCTTCCTTTGCCTTATACAGACCAGGAACTCCCCTTATCAGATGAAGCTAACCCCAAATGTTTGGCATCCCTTGCCCCATCATTCCTAACCTCCAGGTGGATTTTCTGGCAGAACTAGATAATCAAGAACTCCTTGATGCAAACAAAGTGTGACCCAAGGTCAGGACCTTCTATGAATCTGGTGTTCCCCCTGACAGGTTTCAACCAGGGGACTAGGTCCACCTTAAGAGATATCAGCTAGGGTCTTTGGAACCTGTTCTGCCTACCATGCTCACCACCATCAAGGTTGGCAGCATAGCCACCTGGATTCACCATTCCCATTCCAGGCCAGCAGACCCCTTCACACTCAAGAAGATTTCCAGAGTAGAGGATGGGAAGATCTAGACTACCCCCTCAAAGTGGTAGCGTGGCTCCTACTGATGATTTTTCCTGCTGAGATTGAGGCCTCAGGAAGTCCACTGACCCATTGGAGTCTGACCTAAATGGAACTAGAGACAGGAGAGTCCCATGACTGGAACTCTCAGGAACCAGTCATAGGAGGAAATGTGAAGGCATGATTTATCCTTACAAAGCTTTGTTTCAATTAAGCTTTGGTACCTGAGGCCCAGATCTGGGAGTGTGCCTGACAACCAATAGATTCAAAAGTTAGGTTTGCACCAGAAAGTTAGCAAATAGCTACTGTACCCTGTACCCCTTTTCCCAATCCTGGAATGCCAAGACATGCAGCACCCCACTTACATAGACTACATAGGCTTTTCTTTAAAAAAACCTCCCTCACCTCAGGACTCAAGCCCAATAACCTTCCAATGCATCATCAGGATGAAAGTTATCCATCCAGGTTCATTTGGAGCTTGTTCATAACAATAAAACCCTCATGCATTTGCATTGAGTCCAGCTCGATAGTAGTCTTTGAGGGGTCCTTCAACACAGGTACAACAACAGACACACACAGAAACACAGACACACACAGAGGGAGGGAGAGAGAAAAAGAAAGAGAAAGAGAGAGAGGGGCCCACTTAAGCCATTGCTATGTTCTTGTTTGGTCATGTTACAGGGAAGCTCAGGTTTTGCCAGGCATGATGCTTACACTCTTGGCATTTCTATTTTGCCCAGTTTGGCATTCATCTTTAGATTTTTGCTTTAATATTTATTTAATATTTATCTCTCTCCATTTTTAAGGCATGAGAGCCATTTGGATACTTCTTGAGTCACTTTGTAGTACCAGTTGGTATGAGATAAATAATTTCTGCTGTCTGAGGCTTGATCATCTGAGTGCTGCCTGCCATTGTGAAATAAAGAATAAGATTCTTAGAAAATGTATATGCTTGCATCTGTACTTGAGTTTTTAAATTGTTGTCATTGAGAGAGAGAGAGAGAGAGACAGAGAGAGAGAGAGACACTATGGTGGTTGTGAATGTGCGTGTGCAGGCATGAGTGTCGTAGCTCGGATGGGATGGGAAGAGGGTAACAGGACAGCTTTTGGGTCAGTTGTCTCCTTCACACAAAATCAAGTCTTCAGGCTTCTGTGGCAAGCTGTATCATCAGCTCCAGATTTAAGTACATTTTTGAAATAATCTCTATTGTAATTTGTGGAGGCATGAGAAATAGTGAATCTATTTATCTTGGTGACTGTAAGAATTCCTGGCATGTAGCAGCCACATGATAAACCCAACATGGCAGGGACAGAACACACCCCTAGGTGTGGCTATGTAAATCTGTGCCCACTTGTTCTCTTATGAGGAGATGCCACATGAAAGCCTTTCTCTTTCCTCTGCTGCTTCTCTTCTCTTGTACTCGCCCCCGGCAACTCTCCTAAATAAACTCTAGTGTGTCGCTGGTATCGTGTGTCTGTTCTCACGTGCAAAACCAACAGTGACCCCTAATTCCTGCTGACAAGTCCTTTGACTGTCTAGGAATACACTCTGAGTTAGCAAGGTAGCCCAGAGTTGGCACATAATAGACTTTCCTATTTGAGGGGGTTAGAGAAAAAGACACACTCTCTCTTCATGGCTTCCTTCCTTAGTCTTGATTTTTCATTTGTGGTCTATATTCTCTTTTCTTATCTTCATCAAGAAGTTTCTCTTCTGTCTCTCTTAATGATTTTCTTCTCTGTCTTGATGAATCCTCCTAATTCTCTCATTCTTGATATTTTTCTTCTCACTCATTTAATTTCATTTTTATTTTTTCCCTTACAGCTTATATACTCCAGCAAAATCTTTTCGGCAATATAAAAATCACAATGTGGTTAGATTCTGTTTTTCAAGTAAATGATTACAATGAATACAAGTAAAAATCAGCATGCTTTTTATATCCCTTTTATAATTAAACATTTTAAATATTACAGGTGAAAAACAAATTATCCCAAGGACCTATGTACATTCATACCCAAGCAACTTGTTATAGATTACCTGTGTAGGCAAGCAAGATATTCTTCTGAGTCAGGTCTTTTACTGGCAGGCTGCAGTTCTGCAGTTACAAAGAAAGGGCCAATTATTTTATTACTTATCTTGAATAGTAATCTCTTAAGAAATCTTAAAGGAATTATAAATCTAAACTTTTACATATGAAAAATAATCAATCAGCTCTACTTTAAATCTTTAGGGTAGTTTCTTATATCAGAAGACTGAGGGCAGAAATGGGTATAAAGAATTATCACCTTTGGTCATCAACCAGTCCTAGCAGAAGTGTGTCAGCGAGTAATAACTGTGCTACTTTGTTCTTTTTCCCTGGTCTTACTGAGTGCCTCATTCAACTATATATCTTTCTAAAACTTAGATTGTCTTCTTGAGGTTTCCACCTCAAAGCTATTTGACAAAACATCTAAGTCTAACTTTAAATTATTTTCAAAGCTTTGTTTCAGCTATGAATGTACTCTGGAATCTGTGGATACATCTCCCAACATTAAGATTAGAAGAATTTGAGCTAGCTAGGCTATGGGAACTCAACTGTTGCTCTTAATCATTAACCTAAGCCACAGTCTACACAGCTCATGAAACTCAAGGTTCTAGCCGTCTGACACTTCCTTGTTCATATTTTTTATCATCAAAATTCTATTTAAACTAACATTATTATCATCAATTAGATAGTACATCTTAGGAAGGAATATCTTCATAGTATTCCAGAGGTAAAAATACCCAGTAGAACAAAATGTTTCCACGAGATAAACCCTACATTGTAGATAGTGGAAATCTCCCCACACCCATTCACACCAGGCCAGATACCAGAGAAAGATGGCAGCAGCAAACATGTAAAGAGACAGCAGAAGCAAAAGGCATTCTGGAGTCTGTGGTCACAGAGGTCCTTCCCTATCTGAGATTCAGCCTTCAGGGAGTCACCTCCTGGTGGGATGACCCCTTGAGCTTCAGTGACCACCTGCTGCTCCTCTGACACAGCCACTAGCAACATCTGTAACCATAAGTAGGAGGCAAAGAAAAAAACTAGCCTGGAAAGGTGGGAGCTTTTGAAACTTCAAAACCCGTGGCACACCTCTTTCAACAAGGCCACACCTCCTAATCCTTCCCAAATAGTTCCACCAGCTGGGGCCCAAGTCTTCAAATATATGAACCTATGAAAGCTATTTTCATCCAAACCACCACAGATAATGATGCATGCCTTTAATCCCAGCACTTGGGAGGCAGAGGCTGATCTCTAAATTCTGCAGCCTGATCTACATATGGAGTTCCAGGCTACATAGTGAGACCTTGTCTCAATTAATTATTTAATAATTAATTAATAGACTGAGTTTAGAGTACCTCCAGGAAGTAAGAACACATTCACTGCTGAAAGGCTGACAGCCCAGTCCCATAGAAAGAAAAATTCCTACACTTAGACCTTTCTAGACCTTGCCTTATATGTTTGTTAATTTATCTATCCCTTTTGCAAAGCTAAATCTCCAAGAAAGGTCCAAGGAGGTTAATTGAGTCTCAGTTCACTAGACAAGTTTGATAGCCATCTGCTAATGAGAGGTCATGGAGCACAGTGTTCTAGAAGAACCACACACTGAAAGTTGCAGCCTTTGCTCAGATGTGTCTCTATCTCAACCCTGAGACAACAGTTTCCAGAAGCTCTTTTTGCCACTTGCAGTTAAATTTAAATGTCAATCAGGACTGATCCCCAGGTATTGCATCTCTGTTTGCTGACAATATGAAAATTTTCTTCTCTAAACAAACAAACAAGAAAAAAAGCCAAACATGCCCAAGCGGCAAACCACAACCACGGAACAGCTTGGGATCAGAAACACCCTGGACTGACCCTTTGGATCCCACTCCACCTAGAGGAACACCTGACTCACTCTTGAGGGAGGGAGGAAAGAACTGGATTTGGCCAGAAGTGGAGACTGATCTAAGCATTACTGG
>PVIH01009339.1:0-83185 GCA_004025045.1 Sigmodon hispidus | reverse complement strand
TCCTGCTGAGGAACAAGTCGGTCAGGAAGCCGCGCCGCAGCCATGGCTTTTAAAGATACCGGGAAGACGCCCGTGGAACCCGAAGTGGCGATCCACCGAATTCGGATCACGCTCACCAGCCGCAACGTGAAGTCGCTGGAGAAGGTGTGTGCCGATTTGATCAGGGGCGCAAAGGAAAAAAACCTGAAAGTGAAAGGACCAGTGTGCATGCCTACTAAGACACTGAGAATCACAACAAGAAAAACACCTTGTGGTGAAGGTTCCAAGACGTGGGATCATTTCCAAATGAGAATCCACAAGCGACTCATTGACCTACACAGTCCTTCCGAGATTGTTAAGCAGATTACTTCCATCAGTATTGAGCCAGGAGTGGAGGTTGAAGTCACCATTGCAGATGCCTGAGTCAACTGTTTTAATAAATTGACTTACTCTGTTAAAAAAAAAAAAAAAAAAAAAAAAAGAAAACTTGGAATCACTTTCCCCAAGGATCCAGCAATACCACTATTGGGCATATACCCTAAAGGTGCACACTTGCACCCCAAAAGCATTAGCTCAACTATGTCCATAGCAGCATTATTTGTGATAGCAAGAACCTGGAAACAACCTAGATAACCCTCACCTGAGAAATGGATTAACAAACTGTGGTACATCTACACAATGGAGTACTACTCAGCAGTAATTAAAAATGATATACTGAAATTCTCAGGCAAATGGATTGATTTGGAAAATCCCTGAGCGAGGTCTCATGAATCCAAAAGGATAAGCAGGGAATGTACTCACTCATTAGTGGACTTTAAGCAAAAGTATTCTTATTTCATTGAAAGATGATGGGAGAATAAAGTGATTTAAAACATGCAAACACACACACACACACACACACACACACACACACACAAATACAAATACACATACCCCCCAAAAATGAAACAAAATAAACCCCCCACTTCATAGTGCATCCATGGGCATTAGCTGTGAACTACTGTGCTTTCTTCATCTGTAGCTGAGCCTAATCTGGCTTGAGGAGCTTCAGATTTTATTTTTTTTTGTTTCATGTATTTTAGGGGAAAGTGAAGTTTTATTACAATATGGGTTTATTTTGTTTTGTTTTGTTTTTAACTATCCTAGATGCTTTGCTTTTTATATAAAGTTTGATATTGATTTTCAAAAAAACAATTAAATGTGTTTAAAAAGTCCTAAGTGCTAGTTATCCCTTCCTATATTCTCACTTCTACTTTATATTGCCTTTCTGTTTCCCACCGAAATTAAATCACTCTGTTCTATCATTTTTCTTTAACTCTATGCACTAGTGTGTTATATCCTGTTTTGTTTTGTTTTGTTTTGAAAGATACTTTACTCATGGGCCCTACCTAACTCTAGCCTTATATATGAAAAGTCAGAGTTATCCATATTTGAAAGAAAACATGCAATGTTTGTGTTTTTGTGTCTGGGTTACCTCACTCAGTATGAATTCTCTCTAGGTTCATCCAAAGAACCTGAAAATTTCATGAGTTAATTTTTTACAGCTAATGAATACTGTATTGTGAAAACTATACCATGCTTTTATTAGTCATTTTTCACTTGAAGACTACCTAGGCTGTTTTCCTTTTTTTTTTTTTTTTTTTTTTTTTTTTTTTTTTTTTTTTTTTTTTTTTTTTTTTTTTTTTTTTTTTTTTTTTTTTTTTTTTTTTTTTTTTTTTTTTTTTTTTTTTTTTTTTTTTTTTTTTTTTTTTTTTTTTTTTTTTTTTTGTATTTTGAGTGATTAACAATGAACATGGAAGAGTAAGTATCTCTGAAGTGAAGTTTATTGTCACTTCGGTAGATGTACAACAGTGGTATGGCTAGACTGTGTAGCAGATTTATTTTCAGCTTTTTACAGAGTAGTTTCGCTGACTTCCATAGCAGCTTAGACGCCTACCAGTAATGAACCCATATTCTTCTTTACACACAGCTATTCCAGCATCTTCTGTCATTTGTTGTTGGTTGGTTTTATTTCACTGTTTTTAAACCTTGGTCATTCTGACTCTCACAAAGTAAAATATCAATGTAGTCTTAATTTGTACTTCCCTTATAGCCAAAGATAATGAACATTAAAGTAAAATCACAGGCATCCTTATTTTGTCTACTAATAACTCTGTTTAGGTTTATGCCCTTATTTTAAAAAATCAGGGTTTCTTTTCAAGATATATTTTAGTTGTAGATACTAACCTTTTGTCTGGTGGATAGATAGTAAAGGCTTTATTTTCTGTTCTGTAGGCTGCTTCTTTGTTTGACTCATGCAGTTATACAGAGCACTTTCTGGTTTTTTATTAATTAATTTTTTAATTATGAATAAAGTCATATTTTTATCCATTTTGAAAAATGGTGTACAGAGCATTTTCATTGCATGCAGTTGTGTTTGTCAATTGCTGGTCTTCATGTCTGTGCTCTCAGTGTCCTCCCCTATTTCTTTCCTAGTCCTGACTATTTTCTTTGTCATATTCAGAGTATCTCAAATTACGTTAACATCCTTTATACATTTGAAGTTGCTTTTTGGTGTGGTGAGAGATAGGGATCTAGTTTCAATCTCTTGCATACAGCTATCCACTTTGACCAGCTCCATTTACTGAAGATGATGTGCTTTTCTCTAGTGATTATTTGTGGTTCTTTGTCAAAGAAAACTCAGGTGGTTATAAATGTGTTTACTTACATTTGAGTCCTCAATTATATGACGTTGGTAAATGACTGAAATTATAACAGTTCCATGATATTTTTATTGTTGAACTCTGTAATATAAATTAAAACCAGGCTTGATGATACTTCCAGAAACTTTTCCGATGCTGACAATAATTTTGGCCTTGAGGAATTTTTATGTATTTCCAAAAGAAATTTGACATGATTTTGGTCAATTTTTTGAAGAATTATGATAGAATTTTAACAAGGATTGTATTACTTTGGTGGAATGGTCATTCACCAAACCATGTTCTAAGAAGGTCTTTCTTTATTGTGCTCTCTTCAATGTTCTTCTTCAGTGTCTTAAAATTTCATTATATGTCTCTCATTTCATTACATTTATTTGAATGTTCTTTTAGGCTACTCTGAATGAGGATGTTTCTTTGCTTTCTTTCTGTGTTGTTGTTTTTTTCCATTGGCATATAAAAAGAACAATAGTTTTCTGTGTTAATTTTGTATCCTAATATGTTGTTGAATATATTTATTAGCTGTGGGTTTTTTAAATAAAATTCTGAGGGTTTTTTACAAGTAGAATTATATGATCTAAAAATGGAAATAATTTGACTTCCTTTCCTTTGGTATGCTATTTATCTCACTCATTTCCCTTGTTGCTCTAGCTAAGTCTTCAAGCATTGTACTGAATATAAATGAGACAATGAACATCTTGGACTTAGTGCTGATTTTAGTGGAAATGCTTTGAATTTTTTACATCCAGAATGATTCTTCCTGTCAGCTTGTTTTATGTTGCCTTTACTTTTTCTTTTTATTGAAAATAAATTCTTTTTCCTCATATAACATATTCCAATTAGATTTCCCTTCCCTCTACTCCTATAGTTCCTCCCCACCTCTCCTCACAAATGAATCCAGCCTCCTTCTGATTCTCGTTAGAAAGCAAACATGCTTTCAAGGGAAAATCATAATAAATATATTAAATAAAATAATATAAAAACAAAACTAACACATCAGAATAGGGTAAAATAAACAAAAAGCCTAAGAGAAGGCAAACAAAGCAGAGACCTGCCTGTTTGAATACTTACAAATTCCATAAACCACCTAACTGGTAACTGTAATATATACAGTAAAAAAGATTTCATATATATATATATATAACATTTTTTAAAAAGAAAAGCCCTGATATGACATTATGAGTCAAGGAATCTTTAAAAATGCCTTTGAGATAGTTTTCTGTTGGACATCTAATGCAGTGTATGCAGAGTCCCTTAAGAATAATTTGTTTTCCTATTTTGACTTCCTTGGAGAGGAAATTTGGATTTTCATTTTTAAGAGATTGTCAATGGGATATTGCTTCTGCATTAGGGATTTGAGCAAGTGTCCAGTTCTTTTAACTCTAAGAATCCACCTGCTGTAGACCCATGCAGGTTCAGTACATTGCTGCCTGAGTCTTTGTGAGTCTATATGTGCCTTGATTATATTGATTTAGAGCAGTAACTCTTTGATGACCAATGACTCTTTCACAGGAGTCAGTATAGACTTGGAGATGAGACTGGGAGACAGGATTTAGAAGAGAAATGGAGAGTTAAAGAACTGCAGTTGGTATACTTGCTTTCTCTGGCATGGCAGTCTTCAAGTTCCCAGGGAATTCCTGTTCTGACTGAGTGCTGGAATAAAACAATAAGAAGAGAAAAGGGGGTTAGGTGGAAGATTTGTTTGATTTGCTGGAGTTGGGGGCAGTACCTGAAGGAAAGCCAGAGTAGATGATCTGCTACACATCTGGAGAGGAGACTTGGGGGTTGGATTTGGAGGGACAAAGGGTGAGATGAAGATCTGCAGTTAGTCTACTTGCTTCCCTGGCTGGAGTGGCCTCAGGGTTTCCAGGGGTATATTGTCATTATTATGTTTATGTTTGTTCTTTGTATTTCTAGCTGCTCTAGAACTTTTATCATGAATCAGTGTTATATTTTCATAAGCCTTTTTGGTATCTAGTGAGATGATCATGTTGTTTCTTTCCCTGAATCTGTTTTTGTAGTAAATTACATTATTGATTTACATATGCTGAAGTGGTCCTAAATGTCTGAGGTAAAGCTGGTTTTATTATGGTGTATAAACTTTTGGGGTGTTCTTGAATTTAGTTTTCAAGTAATTTATTGATGATTTTTACATCTATGCTCATTAGAAATAGACCAATAATATCCTTCCTTTAAAAAAATGGAACTTTGAGTATCAGGGTAATACTGGCTTCATAAAAGGAATTCCCAAGTGTTCCTTCCTTTTCTATTTTATAGAAAATTTTGAGGAATATAGTACTAGTACATCTTGGAATATCACATAGAATGAGTAATATATCCATCTTGTCCTAGGCATTCTTTAAGTAAGAAGGTTTTAAAAAATTGCTTCTATCTCACTGGTTGTCATGGAGCAGTTTCATATTGATTTAATTTTGATATGTTACATATATCTAGCAATTCATTCACTTATTTTAGATTTTCCAGTTTAGTGGAGTATAGATTTTCCCAATATTTATTTACACTGAATATTTCATACATTTATACAAGATTCTTATCATATTTATCCACCACTACCTTTCTCCAGCTCCCCTTAGTGCCTTCCACCCAACCCCACTACTGCTGCCGTGCCCTCTTTTTCTTTAATTATTATTTTTATACACACACAAACAGACAGATAAATAATAATCAATGAATTAATCTAAAATACAATCTACTGAGTATATTTAATGTTGTTCACATGTACATATTTTCATGGCTGACCACGTGGTATTGGATAACCAAATACTGGCTTCATTATTAGAAAAGACTGATTCTGCCCTTCACAGCAGGCTTTAATTAACTCTCTTCTTCTTGGTTTGGAGCCTTGTAAAAGTTCCCCATCCATGATGGTTTGTCACCTGTTAATGTTCAGGTCTTTACTGGGCTAATATTTTATTATACAGCTTCACTGTCATGTACAAAAGACACAGTCTCACACCAACTGTCCTGATTCTCTTGTTCTTCCAATATTTTTGTTCCTTCTTCAGTGACGTGCCCTGAGCCTTAATTGTAGGAGGAGTGTTTTATAAGTGTATCACTTGTGGCTAGGTACCTGTCCTAGCTAGTTTTTATGTCAACTTAAAATATTCTTAAATCATCTAAAAGAAAGTAACTTCAATTAAGAAAATACATCTATAAGATTAACCAGAAAGCAAGCCTGTGATACATTTTCTTAGTTAATGTGTAAGGGCCCATCCTATAGTTGGTGGTAACACCCCTGTGTGAGTAGTTCTGCTGGATAGTATTGAATAAGCTATAAGCAAGCCAGTAAGCATCTTTCCCCCATGATTTTTGCTTCAGTTTCTGTCTATAAATTCCTTCCTTGAATCCCTGCCCTAGCTTCCTTAAATAATAACTGTGACATGGAATATAAGCTGACATAAGCCATTTTCTCCCTAAGTTTCTTTTACTTGTGGTATTGTGTTATGGTAATTGAAACTCAAACTAAGATAGCACCTCATGGTAAATTGTTCTTTGAATTTTAACTAGGTGTGGCTTTCTGTAATGTTCTCTGCCTATTGATAAGAGGGGCAAGAGCTACAATTACCCACTGGTATAAGAATTTCAGATTCAGCTAGAAATTAGACTAGTTTAAGAAAGCAGAAGTGACAGGTTCTACTCTGGGTTCCATGGTCTCACTAGCCACAGGTAGACAGTGAAGCTGTACAATAAAATATTAGCCCAGACAAACAGTAGTTTAATTGGAATTAAGGAGTATTCCTACTGCATGGTCTTTAATTCCAACTAAACTACTGTTCGTTACTCCCAAGATATAGGTACTACTACTAGTGCACTTTGAAAGTCTCTCCATGTTGGGCATTGTTGTAATTCATAGGCATCATAGCTTAAGACTATTAATTGCTTTTCTCCTTTGGTAGCTTGTATAGCAAATTAGAATAATACAAAATCTAGTCCTCAGGTAGGCTGCATTCAGGTCAAAACAGGCTTGATTTCCTCAAAGTCCTGATTCTAAGTAGATAGCATCTTAGTGATGGGGTTTTACCAGTCTATGAAGAAACCAAGGTAAATATCAATATCCTACATTGTTTTTGAAGTCCTTTGGATGTTTCTGGACAATAGTCCAAAAATATAGTCAAGACTTATAGGGAATTTTGTTAGATAGATAGTTCATCGCTCTTTAGAGGATCATTATCACTACAAGTGTCATTAACATCTATTATTCTCTATATATATGTGTACATATATATTTATATATTATATGATATAGATAACATGATTTTCTAATATATTTCAAACATCCTCAGCACTATTTATTTCTTCTCTATTTTCTTCAGTATTGACCACTCTCTTCCTCTCTAGTTAAGCCCCACCTACTTTAATATTTCCTTCAGAGCCCCTTTGAACTACATCATTGAGTCAGTCACGTTTTTTCAGTATCTATTATAATGTTTCACTTCTGTAACTGTGATTTTATACTGGTCCTTCTTTTTTGTTAATTTGACTAAAGTTTTATCAATCTTGATTATATTTTCAAGAATTAAGTGCACATTTTATAAATTTATTATCTTGTGTCTTTATTTCCTTTTCATTAATTTTAACAAGTCTTTTATTATCTCTTCAATCTTCTCTTTGGTTCTGCTCGTTCTTGTTTGTTCAAAGTCTGTTCAAAGGTATAGGTTTAAATTATCAATATGAGATAGCTTCAGATATTTTCTAAAATGTCCATTTTTTTATTTTTTGAAAATAATATCTGAATATATGAGTATTTTGCCTGTAAGTATGTAAGTACACTGCATGTTTATCTGGTACCTCCAGAGCCTAGAAGAGGGCATCAGATCTTTGAAACTCAAGTTATGATCTTGACCCCTTTGCTTATATAATCCCTCCTCACTCTCTAACTGGACTGGGAGTTTGGGCCAGAATTCTGTGCTTTTTTAAAGTTTCTGTCACTGAACTTTTATTTTTCTCATTTATTCATTGTATTTAATTCCTAGAAGTGGATGGCAAAGAAGCAAATTCACTGAAATTTTAGAAGACCAAATGCAGATGGTTACTGGTTCCAAATAGTATCATTGTAAGGAAAGCTGAATATCCAAGACACTCATGCTAAAGATTTCCCTCTTTCAATGACATAAGAATGCTTTTGCTTAAGGTCCACTAATGAGTGAGTACAACTCCTGCTTATCCTTCTGGGTTTGTGAGACCTCCCTCAGGAGAATATTCTCCAGATTCATCTATTTGCCTGCAAATTTTAATATATCATTTTTTCTTACTGCTGAGTAGTACTCCATTGTGTAGATGTCCCACAGTTTGTTAATCCATTCCTCAGTTGAGGGGCATCTAGGTTGTTTTCAGGATCTTGCTATTATGAATAATGCTGCTATTAACATAGTTGAGCTAATGTCTTTGGGGTGCAAATGTGCAAATTTAGGGTATATGCCCAATAGTGGTATTAATGGATCCTTGGGAGATTGATTCCCAGTTTTCTGAGAAACTGCCATACTGCATTCCAGAGTGACTGGACAAGTTTACACTCCCACCAACAATGAAGGAGTGTTCTCCTTGCTCTGCATCCTCTCCAGCATAGGCTACCATCTGCGTTTTTAATCTTGACTATTCTGACAGGTGTAAGGTGGTATCTCAAAGTTGTTTTGGATTTGCATTTCTCTGATGGCTAAAGATGTTAAGCATTTTTTCCACTACGGAACTGAAGTTATAAATCAACAAGGGGTTGTTGAGACCTAAACTCAGAACAATTGCAAAGGCAGTGAATGCTCTTAAACACTGAGTTATCTTTCCAATCCAGCCCCTCTTTCCAGTAGGTGCCATAAACTTTCCTCTTAGGACTGTCTTCATTTTGTTACATAAACTTTAGTATGTTAAGTTACATTTTTGTTCAGTTTTAGAAACTTGTAAAATTTCTTTCTTGATATATTCCTTGTCCCAAATCATTCAATAACATATTTTTTATCAGCCATGAATTTTTATGCTTTCTGCAATTTCTATTATTGTTGATATCTAGGTTTACAACATGCATTGTGGAATTTCAGTTTTCGTTATACTTGTTGAGATTTTCTTTGTGTCCTAATATATGGCCAGTTTTGGAGATATTTTTATAGATGATCCTTTGATGTTTTGGTAGAATGTTCTATAAATATATTAGATATATTTGATTTATAATGTATTTGTCTTCAGAGTTTCTCTAGTTTTTGTTTCAGGACATGTCTATTGGTCACAATGAGTTACTAATGTCAATGCTTTGAAATCAATTCATAATTTTTAGGTCTGATAAAATTTCTTTTGAGTAATGAAGTGGCAAAGCCCTTGATACATAAATGCTAAAATTATTAATATTTTTTGTGGATTTTTTTCTTTAATGAGTACCTCTTCTAACTAGTTTTGGTTTGAAATTTATCTTGTCAGTAGAATTGCATCACTTGTTTGTTTCTTTGTTTATTTACTCCACCTTTCAAAGTACCTGGGCCAAGCAGAGTAGTATGTGGGTTGATATCACATAAGTTATTTCTATTGTTACAAGTAATTTGCACTCATGTAAATTTTTAATACTTATTAATAAGTGATGTAAGCTGTTAAATCAAACTAAGTAACAATCTTAATTTCTCAAGAATTTTTTTTTACTTTTATTGAAATTTGTATTGCATATTTATTGTAAGTTAAATGTTCCTTTCAATGAGAACAAGTTCCAGTAGACACATGAGCATCATGGAATCTGTACTCACTGTTTAGAGAACACCAAAGAAAAAGTGATGCAGAGATTATAAGAGCTAGAATACCAGGAAGTCTGATATAAAACAATCTCTCCTAGAAATGGATGCATAAAGGAGAAAAGAACAAAGCGATTAACCATGGATATGTTAATGAATATAGGGGTAATTTCTTGGAATCCTATCCTCAAATAAAGAACTACAAGTAACTGAGAAATTCTGAAAGGATAGTCACTTCTATTCCCAAAGATAAGCCCCTTTATTTTCTGTTCAGAGCAGAGTGAATAATCATTCCTAAAACCATATACACCAAAAAAAAATAAATAAATAAACTAAGCAGATGGTAATTTTTTCAATTTTTATTTCTTTTTTAAAATTTTAACTTATTTTTTACATTTATTTTACGTACAGACCACTTTCTCCTCCCTCCTCTCCCCTTGCTTCCTCCTCACATCCCTACTATCTGCATCATCTACTTTTCCTCTAGCAGTCTCTCTCTCTCTCTGTCTCTCTCTCTCTCTCTCTCTCTCTCTCTCTGTGTGTGTGTGTGTATAAGAATAATAATAAAAGAAAAGAAGGTATCAACTTGAGGGGGAATATTGGAAGGGTTGAAGATAGGAAAGGTGAGAGGAACTGGAAGAGGAAAGAAAAGTGACATAATTAAAAATTACATTTTATTTTTAAAGCAAAAATAAAACTATTTGGTATTCCAGATGAATAATAACTACCATGTATTTGTTTGCTTTATCAGTAAATTAACTTGCAAGTGAGTCAGCAGTTTTTCAGGGCTCTCTTTGGTAAAGCCACAGGCTCGGACTCATAGGTAATTTGTTTTCCTCCACAACACTATGCACCAAGATTCAAAATATAATGACCATTCACATGAAATCAAAGAAAAATCAACTGAAACACAGATTGCAGATATTTCTTGGACTTGGTATTGTGAATTTATTTCAATAAATTTTATTACTGAGAAGAAAGTGATTTCTGCTTCGAAGACTGAAGCCCTTTGGGGAAGCAGCATTATCTGTGTCTTCTAAGAACAGTTTCACTTAATACTCCATCTTTTAGCTAGTAGAAAGTGACAGCATATCTTCTCATTCCCTAGGGCCCATTTCACATTCTGTTTTTGAAGATCTAACTCTGCAGCCTAAACCAAGTCAACAGAGTGAGAGACAACAACTGTCTTTGCTGCTCAGTTGAGTTTCAGATAAACAAGCAGATGATGAATTCAACATTACTGACTCTTCTTCAGATCATTGTATTTACTCCTCAGTGAGCCAGGGGGATGTTTGCATAAAGGAAGCAAACTTACTTTAATTGCTTTGATTTTAATGCCCATTATTAAGTAACCAGAATGGAAAGGATTAATTAAATTCAGTCAGTAAAATTCTATTTCAGTGTAGTCTATAATCACCTGCTATCAATAGATTGAACATGAAGGCATCTTCTTGAGAGCAATTGAAACATTATCCTCCTATAATACTTGGCTTCATGGACTGACACTCTGTTTATCTCAACAATCATTTTTACATATTTCACTGGAAGCCCACCAGAACTTTTTTCTTCTTTTTTAACCTATAGTTTTCTGAAAGATAACAGAAACAGACTTACAGAAATCTCAAAAATCTAAGCTTCCACCTCAGACTCTGCTAATTAACACATCTTCCTGAAAAAGGACTGTGATAATGAGCTTGAGCTGCAGGTAGACAGGCCTGAGAGTTGGTGGATCACTCATTCTCATTTTTGTCTGTTCAATGAATATATTTGCACCTGCCACTGGGGTTGGTGAGATGCTTCAGCAGCCAAGGATGACAAAGTGAGTTCAATCCCTGGAACCCATATTTCAGGAGGAGAGAATTTCCTCTTGCTAGCTGTCCATTGACCTTCGCATGTGTACTAGACATTACAAGTACATATGTTCATACATACAAACATGCATGCACACAATAAATAAATGTAAAAATATTATATATGCCACCAATGGCAACCATATAACTTTGAGTGAGATAACACTTATAGAGCTGCTTAGCAGTGTTTTCCCTAATAACTAATACTTCAAAATATGTTACCTGCCCTTGTGCATGACAAAAATGACAAAAATAATTGCAAAAGAGTTGGAGCAATAATTGGGGTTTAAATGGGAATTCCTTTAAAAAATACTTGCACTTATATTTAAGAATAACAATTAATACAATTTGGGGAAGATTGAAGTAACTACTCTGACCTATGAAATTAGATAGGTAGGTATGACTGGGAATGTACTTTACTTGGTAAAGTGCCTTTTATTAAAATAAATAAACAAACAAACATACAAACCCAGCATCTCATGAACTGAGCATACATACACGTCTATAATGTCAGTACCCAGAGGTCAAGGCTGGAAAGCCCAAAGCCATTCTCACTATGCAGAGCTTGAAGCCAGCCTTACATAATGAGATGCTGTCACAAAATGAGCTCAAAAAACCCCATAAAAGAAGGAGAGGAAAGGTTGTAGGAGTAAGATAGGGTGGAGGACACCAGGAGATCAGGGCTCACCAAATCAACTAAGCAGGGCATACATGAGTTCACAGATACTGAAGTGGCAAGCATAGGCCATGCATGGGTAGTTACCAGGTCCTCCATCCACCAAGTGTATGTTATTGCTGTTAGTTTGGTGCTTCTGTGAGACCCTAAATTGGAGCAGGTGTGTCTTTGACTCTTTTGCCTGCTCTTGGGACTCTTTTTCCTCCTACCAGGTTGCCTTGTCTAGCCTTGATATAAGGGTTTTAACCTGTCTTAATATATCCTTTTTTTGTCCTGTTTGAGTGTTGTCTCTTAGAGTCCTGATCTCTTCTGAAGGGCAAGGGATGCTAAGCGGATCTGGGGGAGAAGGGAGGTAGAGGAAGGGGAAACTATGGTTGGGATTTGTAATATGAGAGAAGAATCTATTTTAGAAATTTTAAAATGTGAGCATAAAGCTGCATGTGTAGACAGAGAGAAATGGGTTACAGCTTCAATATGTAGATAGAGACAGAAGTAATGACTCATCATTGTAAAATCAGTAATTGGGAGGTCAATGAAGCAGGGCTGTCATGAGTTTGGGGACATCATGGGCTATAAACAAATCCATAAGCAGATATTGTAAGTACTAAAATGTAGGTGTTTAAGTGAATGAAATTTTACAAGCAAGAAGCTGAAATCCAGTGTTCATTTTGATCTCACCTGAATGATTTTGGAGTACTGGCATTTTCACCTTTAACTTATTAATTACCCAAAGTCTCTTTGGACACAAACAAGATGGCTCAAACATGAGAGAAGACAGATGGTCTATTTTGGAGTTCTGTTTCAATTTGGTGTCTGTGTACTGTTGGAGAGCATAAAATTATTTTTGTTGTTTAGAAATTACTAAGTTAAAACCCAAAGTTTGGGTTTTCTAAATTTATTCTCAATTGGCAAAAGTAATGTTTTTATTTTTCCAACAAGATTTAACATGCTCAAACAGTTGCAGACAACTCTTGAAAGAACATTTTAATGAGTCAAACATAAATATATGTAAATAAATTAAACCCATACAAATTAACTTTCCATATAAGTACTTGAAATTAAAAGGGAGGGAAAAACTGTCTGACAGTAGAAATTTGAATTCGCTTGACTTTAGATGGACAAGAGAAACAAATCATATTCAAGATTACTCTTCATCAGTATGTAGAGTTGCAGAATACTACTGATTTTGTTGGTTCTCCCTGGTAGTGTAGCTCCCAGGGATGAAGACAAGCACAGCTGGCAGTAGTAACCCATCCTGCCATGCTTTGTTATTTCCAAATCTTTGCAGCAGCCAGTGGAGGCATAGCTTCACACAAGGCAAGTACTGAGAGTTTACATAACTCAAAAAGTTTACAAAGAATACTAGCACTCTCTCCTGCAAGACTCTACTACATATTCTTAAGCTTTGTAGGTATCCCAGACCTAGCAAAATTTATCTCAGTGCATAGTACAGCTGGTATCAACCTGTTTTGTTTCTATATTAACAAAAATAATTAGTTGTTTGTAATTAATACTGTTTTCATTTTTTTTTAGGGAGACACACATATGTGAATGCTTGAGGAGAACCTTCAGGAGTAAATTTTCTCCTTCTGCTGTGGATTCCTGGGATTGAACTCAGGTCTACAGGGTAGGAGCAAGCATCTTTACTTGTCATCATACTTGTTCTGTGATCTACCTCTCTCTCTCTCTGTCTCTTTCTCTCTCTGTCTCTGTCTCTCTTTCTCTCTCTCTGTCTCTTTCTCTCTCTGTCTCTCTCTTTCTCTCTTATCTCCCACGTGTGTGTGTGTGTGTGTGTGTGTGTGTGTGTGTGTGTGTGTGTGTGGTTGTTTTGGTTTGTGGATTTAAATCCATTTTATTTATTTATTTGGATGTGCAGTGCCCACAGAGGCCAGGAGAGAGAGAGAGAGAGAGAGAGAGAGAGAGAGAGAGAGAGAGAGAGAGAGAGAGAGAGAGAGACTGATTCCCTGGAATTGAAGTCATATTTATATTTGGTTGTGAGTAACCATGTGTACCATGCGGAAAATGAAAGTCAAACCGTGGAAAAGCAGTCAGAGCTTTAACTGGAGCAAACTATAATTCCCAACATGATATATATATATGAATCTTTAACATCCTACCTACAAACTATTTCAACATTCACTTTACTTTTTCCAGTCTCTTATTGGAGGTCCCTTGCTTATTTTTGACTGACTGAAGACTATATTTAAAAAAAAAATTCTGGACTAAGGTGTATCTCAGTGATATAGGTCTTGTCTACCAAATACACAACTCTGAGTTTGATTCTAGCAGCTTGAGAAGTAAACACAAAATTCACAATAAACAGCTATTCACACAGAATTTCATTGTGGTAAGTATTCTAAGTAACATTGCAATGACATAAAATATATAGCTTATAATCAAATACCACTAAGGAGGTTGCAGAAAAAGATTATTGCAAATTCAAGCCTAGTCTGGGATACAAACTGAATTGATGTCTCAAAACTTCCTCCCACCCACCTATATACCTGCAGAACTTCTTCACAAATAATAGTCCTTCACTGAAGGTAGTTAATGTCATCAAGTAACAGCAGCAACTAAGAAACAAAACTAGGGTCCCTTCGTAATACCAAGAACTCTGGGTCCTATCAGCATCAGGAACCATGTAGCAATTTCCAAACAGGAATAGTGGGGTCAGCAGTTCAGCAGGTAAATGCTCTTACTAACAAGCCTGATGACTGAATCCCTTTCCCTCGATCCACTTGGTAGGAGGAGAAAATCAGCTCCTATAAATTGTTCTCTGACCTCCACCCTGGAGCCCCTCCCACAAATTTACCAAATAGACAAGATGTAACAACAAATGAAGTAACAGTAACAAGAATGGTGACATGCAGCAATCAGTCAGTCCATCTGTTTGCTGATTGGAAAATGTGGCCTTTCTTTACACTGAGTAACTTAACCTGGCTCTGTAGATCCATTCTTGGTAATGTGTGACTTCACAAGTCAAAGTTAGCTCCTTTTTCCTTTCAAAAGTTTCTTCCATTCTACTGTAGGCCTGGTGTTCTCAGCCCTTTCCTGTGCTTTTCTTTGGAATGGAAATCAGAAGACTAGAGCCCCTTTTCAATGCAAGTCTGTGCTTCCACCAAAAAAAAATGCTTCTCTCTGAAATAATATTGGATTGGGAGTCTGGCTGACATCAATGTGTTTCTCAGTAGAGGTCATTTTGTACTTTAAGGATGCCCATTTCTCTTATGGTTTTCTATTTTTTTTTCATAAAAATCACCTGATCCAACATCCCACTTGATGCAAGATCTCTATCTACAACATAAAGGCTTCTTTTGTCCTTTCCACATTTTGTTATTCCGTACACAAATGCTTACTAGTGACTTGCTTTAGGAAGCAGATTAATACTACAGATACCATCCTAGAGCCTCAAAATATCCTTGTAATTATGTCAGTCTAGATGTTTTCAGCTTCATTTTACCAGTGAAAGAAAGATTGACATATACAAGTATCTATTGAACCAAGTATCATCTACATTCATTTCTGGAGTTCTCAAAATCATGATAAAACTGTGTGGGAAGTACACATAAAGATGTTAGATTATTACCAGCTATTTTATATTTTCAGTGGATTTTCAATATCTGTTCTGTTTTTTACCAATTCTTTATCCAAAACAAATAATCATCAGAATTAAAGATGACATTCCTTATGTGCTATACTTCAACTAGATTGTTCCAAGTCAGAATGCAGATACGTGTACAACTGTATGAAGTTCTAAACCTGTACACTATAGTGCATATGTCCTTTGTGTAATACATAGTAGGTATTTCATAAGCATAAAATAATAAATAAGTAAATTCTAGTGAAAGCAACATATCATGTTGCTATTTTGAGGTGGTTTTTGACTTAAGGCCTTTAGAAAAATGTATGTTAATGTGTTATGAAAAATAAATTCCGGGAAACATATTCCTGCACAGTTTCTGAGACACATATTTAAAGATTTTTTTTTCTAGTTTTTCAGTGATATCAGAAATTTTTTTCAAATTATCCTATGTTTCCACCTTGTGCCTTTAATAAATGGATTGCCAACTACTGAGAAACATTAACTTTAAAGTAGATAAGATGTTGCCTGGCTCATAGGTTGGCTGAGATGAAGAAGTAGAAAGGAATGTAAGGCCTTAGATAAATCTATAGACTTAAGGGGAAAATCATCACTTAATTTATAAGGTCTGACATAGATGAAACCCCCATGAGCCAGGTTCTTACTTGAGAATGCACATCAGTGTCTTCAAATTCGATTACTGTGATTTTCAAGGGCATAACCACAGCTCACAGCAAAGTATCTATCCACTGGAAACATAGTCATAGTAGGTTTCATAAGCTGAGTACAAACCCCCAAAATGCATCACAGAAAGACACAGAGAAAACAATTAGAAAACCAGAAGGGCAAATCTTTCATCTTTAAATATGTCTCCCACTCCCAATTTATACCCAGTCTTTTTATTCTGTAGATGTCATACCAGCAGTGAATAATGTATACATGATACTTGTAAACCTCCTTTGGAGATTTCTTTTGACAAGGTAAGAGGCAAACCTAGAAAAAATAATCTAACCAGAAGATTTCTTTTCAACTAGGTGTAAAACACCTTTAAGTGTATTTTCTCACAGGTAAATGAATTTAGTGACTTGATAACTTGAAAGAAATCACACAACCCAATTAAGACTAGCTCGATCTCAAGCTAAAGGCTCTGAACTCTCTTCAGAGCTTTAATTGCTCTACATTGAAGGTCCTATGATGCATAACACTGTTAAGAAAGAAAAATAAATTCCCTGCTCTCAGCACTGTAGCTCTGAATTTTTAGATGTCAAAGAATTTGTACGGACAATATGCCCCCAGACCCTTGATATTTTATTGACTAGAAAACTAAGGTCACACAGATTAAGAATGATAAAGGTTTTATTTAAGGACACACAGCTATGATGTCTGACTAAAACATTCTGTTGTTCAAAGATCTTAGCTTGTTTCACGATAATGAGTTATCTTTATTTGGACAAGGATAGGCTGCCTCTAGAGAAAACTGAAATGAGCATAGAAATGGTGAGTGACACTAGGCAGTGCTGCTCAATCTATTTTTGTATCATGAATCACAGAAAGGCTGGGAAGTGTCCTGGATGAGTGATGCAAGCATGTCTAACATCTGAAACATGACATCACAGTAAGGCTTAACTGAAGGGACACATTTGAAGGAATGCATGAAGGGGCTTACTTAGGAAAACTGTAGGAGTGAAAGGGGGATAGGAATGTGTAGAAGGAAAGTGAATATGATTGTACTTCATTGCAAAAAGGCATGACAATGTCATAGTAAAATCCATTACCTTTTACTATAAATATACACTAATTTAAAAAGAGATTAATTATGTTCCAGTAGATAACTGAACAGCATAAATGGGCTTTTTTTTGTAAATGGGGAGATCATAAGAGTGGGTATGAAACTGGAAGGACTGAAAACTGAGTTTGATGAGGTATATGATGTAAAATCACTAAATAATTAAAAAAAGGAAAAAAGAGAGATGTCCAGAATAATTAAAAGAATGCCACTTGCTTTCAATTATCTTTCCTTCCTTTCTCCCTTTCCTTTGTGAAGGAGCGAGTAATCAGTCATAAAGAGCCAAAGAAGAAATGTCAGAGGTTCATTGGTACAGACTTTCCTTGCAGAACATGTCTGGCATCTTGGCCATGCTGTAAATTATTTAAGAAAACATACAAACGAGATATCCTCCCTCTCTTTCTGCTACCCTCTCTCTAAAAATGTGTATGCATGCATATGCACACACACACACACACACAGAGAGAGAGAGAGAGAGAGAGAGAGAGAGAGAGGATCAATACTACTCTAAAGCAGTGATAGTTGCTTCTCTCTTTAGCCACACTACCCCTGTACCTTTACTTCAGTTACACATGTAGACAACTGAAACAGATCAGAGTTCATAACTGTATACCTGTAAATAATAAATGTCTCAATATTAAAGTTGAACTTGTATGTGGGTAAATATATTTATAGGAAGTGTGATGACTAGTTTTATATCAACTCTACAGGTGATAGAGTCATCTGCAAGAAGGAAATCCCAACTGAGAAAATATCTATGTAAGACTGGGCTATAGGCAGGGAATTAGGGTATTTTCTTAATTAGTGATTGATGGGGTAGTGATGGGGAGTGATTATCTCATTGTGAGTGGTGCTAACCTTGACTGTTGTTTGGATTCGATAAGAAAGCAAACTGAGCAAGCCAATTAGCAGCAAGCCAGTAAGCACTTCTCTATGGCCTGTGCATCAGCCCTTTCCTCCAAGTTGCTGTGCTGCTTGAGTTCCTGCCCAGAGTTCTCTCAGTGCCGAACTGTGTTATAGAAGTGTGGTTAAAACAAACCATTTCCTCCCACAAAGTATTTTTTATCATGGTATTTCATCACAGTGATAGAAAGTCTGAGACAGACAGAACATCTAATTCAGACCTTTCCAGAGCAAATGGCACTTGTAGAATTCAAGTATCCTTATTCTGAGTTAACTCTCGGAAGTTCCACTCTGGCATCCTCAGAAGTGATGCAACAAATCAACCTGAAGCAAGTAGTGAATATTTTTGTTTGGTTCTTTCTTGATTTTAAAAAGACTAAACATGTTAGAGTTTTATGCACCTTTATAAAAATGGAGGTTTTCATTAATATTATTACTGAATATCCTCTTTTTCTTTTTATACCAGAAAAAATGATGTTTTTAAGGTAAGATATCACTATAAGCCAAAACATTCTCCAGTAGAAAGTATATTAATAGTTTCCCCTTTAATCTCAAAATCACCTCATTTTCATAAAAAGTACTGTATCGTGAGTAGGCTTTCTTGACTTCCAAAACAGTTTTGACTGATACACTAACACTCATTATAAGCTACTCTGGTAACTGTCCATTGCCTTTCAAGCAGGAGGATTACCATCAATCATACACCAGAATAGACTAATTAGTTACAGACCATCCTGGGCTACAGAGTAAAACTTTGTCTCAAAGAAAAATGAAATAAATATTACAGCCTTGGCTACTCATTCTGACTATTGTCCAGTTGTCTGGAGTCACTTTAGAATTAGCTAAACCAGCGGGCTCTTGTAATCTGCTTATCTATAAGAAATAAAAACAAAACAAAAGCAAATAAGAGAAAAATAGGATTGGCAGTGAAACACTACAGCTAGGGTGTAACCAAAGAAAAGTCTCTAAGGGAAGTAAAAGAGAAAGAAGCAGAAGATGGATCCATCTTGACCCAGAATACTTGTATATTGTGTTACAGAGACAGAGGCAAACTGTCCTCTATAAAAGTAAATTATAATGATGTTACATTGTTTTTTCAGATTCAGTTTTCTAATTACATTGGTTTCTTTAATATTATGTTTACTAAATTAAGGGAGGCAAAACCAAATATTGTAATATATACAATTCTGTGTATATTAGTATTAAACTGAAAATTCAAATAATTTGTAAAAAGAAATTTTTCCAGTTACTTGGAAAAACAAAAATCACTCAATCATGTGGATGACTATGACCTCAACAGAGATATTTGCAAACATAAATGAATCAAACAACAGTCAATGAAAACAGATAGAAATTTGAAAGAGAGCAAAGACAAGTATATGGGAGGGCATAAGGGGGGGAATGAAATAATTGTGTTATAATGTCAAAAATATAAGAAGCTAAAAATGAACTTAGGCCAAAAGAAATTAAATAACTTATTTATCCTAAATTACAAAGACAAATTCATAGCAAAGTTGGAAATAAAACCCAAGATAATCTGACTCTAAATATAAGGTGCTAATTTTTACATACTTTTGTTGCTTTTGGAAAAATCAGTTTTACTGGGCACTTAAAATGATAGATAATAGTTGAACCTGAGCATATAAATCAAGGGCTGCAAAGGATTATTCTGGGAAGAAGAAAATAACAGTGTGAAAAGAAATGCCTGTACACAAGGATAGATACATCCAACATTCAATGTCATTTCTGCGTTGAGTGGAATGTCATTCACATTTGTCTATGATGGGTGATTCATTGTACTAGAGGTTGTTATCCAGTGAACATTAATATAGAACATTGAAATTGCAATGCTTGGTTATATTCAATCTGTTTGTGAAAGCCTGAAGCAATGCCAAACAAATACTTCAGCACAAATAATTAGAAAGTAATTGATTCTGATAAATAGCCCCTGATTCTGATGGAAGCTTAATACTTAGACTTCCAGGACAATCTATTATATTTTAATTATTATTCCATTTTATTTTTAACTCAATTTAATTCAAGTTTCTATATTAGTCTTCACTCATAAGTGATTATAATTCATACATTTATGAAAAACACAGCCCCACAATTAAGGGATACAAACACAAAGAGAATGGCAGTGGGAAACTCCATTCAAGCTAATAAATGATTTTACATTGAGCATTTGACAAATCTAATATTTCTAGCATGCCATCATAATAAGTATACAAAAATAAATCTACATCTAATAGTATAATCTTACAGCTTATTTTATTCCTTAAAAACATGAGATAACTTACCTTCCAGGGAAGATAAGGAAAGAAAAAGAATAAAATCAACATAGAATAAGAGTGGCTTCAATAATAATCAGTGGAGGGAAAAATAACAGGGTATAAGTGCAAGGCAGTAGCCATCTGCAAAGAGAAAGGATGCTTAAAGCCACTGAAACTTCAGTCGTTTCAGTAGATGAGACTAGATATTATGGTGGAAATGTTCTCTGTATAATGTAAATAAAGTAACTGCTTTGGACTATGTAGAACACCATAGAAGTGGGTAGAGAATCAGAGGACAGGCAGGTAGGAGAAGGGTGGAGTTAGTCTCCATCAGACCTCCGAAGGAGGAACATGTAAGAGATACAGGTGAGCCATGGCCTGGGCCACGTGGTGGGTAGATTAGTAGAAATGGGTTTATTTAAGATGAAAGAGCTAGCTAGTAATGTGCTTAAGACATGGGCCAAACAGTATTAAGTTAATATAAGTGTCTGATCCATTTTTTTTGGGGGGGAAAGCGGCCACAGACGAGGTTCCAAACCTCCGGGCCCAAAAGGGCCCGGGAAACTTATTACAACAATATATAGCAAAATGCAGAGACAGAGAAAGAGCAGATTTAGAAAAAAACTACAAAGAAAGAGCATTCCAGGAACAACAATAAAGTACCAAATATGAAAACAGATTTTATTTTATCTACCACTAATAACAGATAGATTACATTTACTTTTTGTAATATTATAAAAAAGAAATTATCTTCCTTCTGCTTAGTCCTGACCCTCTGTTTTGATTGTGAACCTGCACTGGTGCCTAAGATTAAAAACTATGCCAGAACTAATAAGGCTATAGATTCTTTACTACACAATATTTTCCTTTTAACATATGCATCAACCTATTGGTATTTAATGAGTCAATATATTTTAGACATTTACAAATTAGCATTAGTAAAAATTGCTATCATTTACTGTGCCTCCTATAGCACAACTAAATTAGTGGTTTTTCGTATTAAAAATCATTTTTTCAGCTACCAAACTTTTACCTTTTACACTGGTAACTTAGGTGTGTGTGTGTGTGTGTGTGTGTGTGTGTGTGTGTGTGTGTGTAGCACATGACACCATGAGAATGTGACCTATATGGGAACATACCGGTCAGTGTGTTAAGAGACAAACATTGTGATTTCCATTTATATCACTGAGCTACAATAGTTATCAGAGAGAACCAGTTGTTTATCTTTACTCTGATCAATCAGAATCCAACCTTGCTCTAGCTTTTTTTTTTTTCTTTATCCAAGTTGAAATTGCAGAAAAAGCAGAGTAACTCCTCATGTTTTATTGTCTGTGAAAGGTGAAGTCAAGGATGACAGGCACTGTGACTATCTCTTTCCTGATGCAAGGCAAATTGTAGACTCTGAAGTTCTTGCAGATAACAAGCAGAGAACAGCAGGAAGAAGTTGCTTCCAGTTTCTGAGATGGGCTTCTGATTAAAGAGTCTATGTTTGTTTTCTTGTGTCAGATACACATTCCACAAATATGACAGGAGTGTCTTTCAAATTCAGTTCCCAATTGGGCTTATTTAAGACATTCTATCTGCCAAGCATGTGACTTACATTGTCTCTTTGGTGGGTGTAATCTCAAAAGGCCTGCACATCCGAGTCTCTTCTCTTTTACCATTTCACTTTTCTTGCTTATCATTTTTTCTCTTGATTCCTTTGTAAGATGAATTTAAATTCCAGTTATGAGCAAAATCTAGTAAGTCATGTGATCCCCACCCTTTCTCTAACTTTTCTGTAACTTTAAATGTCAGAAAGAAACACAAAAAAAACAATTTATTGAGCACCTCAAAGTGGCACAATGTCAGAAGGGGGATTTTTCTTCCTTTTATGCTCCAGCATGAATTTCACACAGCACGTATACTGCAAATGCACCAGTGGAGGATAGCAGTCCGAAGACAAGCCTGTCTTTGTTTTTTTCTTTCCCACACTCCCAGATAGTGATGACAATAACAACATTTTTTTTTCTATGAAAGTCTTAAAAATTACAAAGAGTGGAGAACCTTCTCTTAGGTCACTGAATTGCAGTATAAAATGAATTCAGGAAGAAAAGCATTCTCTTTTCTTCTCATCTTCCATCTTCTTAACTCCACGTACAAGTGGATCCTCAGGCTTTTGGCAAATTGGCTGAACTAATGCCATCACTTTCCTCCAGAAATGCAGGTCAAGTACCTGAAAAGTAGAAATTCTGGTGATATTGAGCCAATGGAAACTTCAAAAAACAATTCCTTTATGTGATGTATGAAATCCTGAGCTGAGCCTGGAACTCTTCAAGTAAATCTGACCATATGCATCACACCAAATGTTCTAAGAACTGACTGCTGGGATAAAACGTTTCTGGAACCTGAGACTAGAAACTGAATTGTACACATTAAAAGTATTTAGAAAAACCCATAAATATTTTTTTTTAAAAAAAACTTTATTTATTTATTTTATTTATTTATTTGCCTTCGTGTTTGCCTGGAACTGGAACTACAGACAGTTGTTAGCTGCCATGTGGGTGCTGGGATTCGAACCCGGGTCCTCTGGAAGAGCAGACGGCGCTCTTAACCACTGAGCCATCTCTTCAGCCCCAGAAAAACCCATAAATATTTTTAAAATGGATAAAGAAGCAATTTATGAAGTATTCATAATAAGATCCATTTCATAATAAAAATAAAAGCAAAGACAAAGTTTCTTTTCTATATGATCTAAATAAGACTTAGATTCCTAAAGTTAAAAACACTCAGAACACAAACCGAAATTATTAACTACTCAAATAAGAGATGGGGAGAAGAAAGAGTGACTAGGAGGGGTGTGTGTTAAGGAGTTTGAACAAGGGGATACATGGATAAAAAATGAGACTTTATTAAAAATAATTTTTAAAAATTCTATGATTTTTCAAAGGAGAAGATTGGCATGTACCATACTGAGAGAACTTAGATGTAACAATAATGGGAAAACATACATTATAACCATGTTCTGATAAATGAAAATGACTAGTTTCCTATTGTAACACCATAAAATGTGAACTTTACAGAAAACACAATAGAAATTTTAGATCTAAAAAATCTAAGTCTGTCCAGCTTATTAAAATCCAGAGACAACAAAATGAAAGATATCTTACAGTTTCCCAATTTAGCTGAAAGGTAACATACAGATTCAGTAAACTCAAGAAGCATCAAACAGGATAAATTAAAATAAATACATAGCAAAACAATCAGAATCAAAATGATGAGAAGATTAAAAAAATGTTAAATGTATAATATATATTTACCTAAAAGAAAGCATGGAAATACATAAGGCAAAATCTGAATAAATCCAAGATGTATAAATGACTGTAATTAGAAATTTTACTATTGATTATATGACATAAAAACAATTAGAAAATATTTAGGAGGACTGAAAAATATGTCTGTCTAACTGTTATAAGAAATATTTAAGATATATTCTAGGGCTGCTGAAATATCTCTGTGAGTAAGGTATTTACCTGTAAGCCTTCTGACTGAGTTCTATCCCTGGGTCCTATGTAATGGAAGGAGAAAACAAATCTACTGCAAGTTTTTTTCTGACTATAGATACATACTACTGTATCCCTATGGCTTCAAAAAATGTGCAAGTGTGGACATGCACACAGGTACACAGGCAAACATACACAATAAATAATGTTTTAAAATATATGTTTTAGTCAATAGTAGCCTAATACAAATTATTTTCCATATCATAAAAAACTAAACAGACCAACGATCAAGGGTTATAACATCTAAATAATTTCAATTAAAAATAAATTCTTGTGTATTGCCCCGGACAGCAGGATCTTCAGCGTGGACCTAAACCTAGGAATGAAACAAATGGAAGGCAGGAACACAAAGAACGGAAGGATAAGACAAATCTCTCTGTTCAAGTCCTCCTTAGCTTTATTATTACAGCCAATATTTATACAGAATCTTTGCCATGCAGGTAGCTGGGAGGAAAAGGGTGAGATATTCAAAAGAATGTAGCAAGCCAACATGAGGGGAAGTAGCAGACAGGGTAGAATCGATATGGAAATCTATCTGTTATCAGTTGAGGGCCTGGGGAAGGTCACCTTGCTGATCTGAGAAGGTCAAAGACAAAGCCTGGAGTCATGGTTTAGCTTAACAATATGAGTGTGTAGTCTCTGGTATTTGCTATGTAGAGTAAAGACTGCTGGCTAGCTGTAGAAGCTAACTTATAAAATATGGCTAAGTTGACTTTGGCTCCCAACAGTGTATAATGAAATTAAACTAAAAATCATGAACTAAAATCTAATTTGAAAATATTAAATTATAAGGACATAAGACAATTCAGTAAATTTTCTAACATAAAAATGAAAAAACTTATTAGAATTTTAGAAGCAGGATTTAAATTCCAACTTACACATTTCTCACAGAAAAATTATAGCAATTAATGCTCATATAAAGCAAGAATATTTTTGGTTGTGAGCCTAGCCTTTAATGGCTGAACCATCTATCCAAGGACCCAGCAATATCACTTCTGGGTGTATACCATAAAGATACACAGTCACACTCCAAAGGCATTAGCTCAGCTATGTTCAAAGCAGCGTTATTTGTAATAGCAAGAACCTGGAAACAACCTAGATGCCCCTCAACTGAAGAATGGATTAACAAACTGTGGTACATCTAAACAATGGAGTACTACTCAGCAGTAAGTAAGAAAAAATGATATCCTAAAATTTGCAGGCAAATGGATGGATTTGGAGAATATCCTCCTGAGCAAGGTATCACAAACTCAGAAAGATAAGCAGGGGATGTACTCACACATTAGTGGACTCTAAAAAAAAAACCAAACAAACAAGAAAAAAGCAAAGCATTCTCAAGATGCAAACCACAACCACTGAACAGCTTGGGATCAGAAACACCTTGGACTGACTCCTTGGATCCCACTCCCCCTAGAGGAACACCTGACTCAGTCTTGAGGTTGGGGGGGAGAAAACTGGATCTGCCAGGAATGGAGGCTGAACTAAGCAATATTGGGACAGTGGGACCTTGGGACTGCCTGCCACTTGCCCAGGGAGGGGATGGGGAGTTGTGGAGAAGAGAGAATGACCTGATGTGGTGGGAGGAGGAAGGGACCTTGAATAACGATATACAAGGATAGAAAGTGTGACTTCTTTGTTCATAATAAAAAATTAAATAAAGTAAATGAGCAAACAATTATAAAAAAAAATAAAGCAAGAATAAGAGACAAATTCTGAAACTTGTCCAGAGTAAACTCAGAGGTGAGGGAACCTCAGCTCCTGGGCTGCCTGCACAGAGAATCCATCTCTGGGGGCCAGGGTAACCACCAGTGTCCTGACCTCAGACCCTCATCTAACTGACTGGCCTTAGGTTAAAATCAGGAGGGTCCTTCCCCAGGGACTCTTAGCAGAAGGGACCTCCCACAGTAGGGCCCCATCTCCAGGGTGAACTACTTCATCACAGATTGACAGATGCCTTTGAAATGCAGACTCGTGTCCAGAGCAAAGTCAGAGACCTTGCAGACCCCATGTTCAGGCAGACAGGAGACACACAAGCCCACTTAGCACAATGGACTAAGAGCTGACTAAGTATGAACAACTTAAGCAATGGGCAGACAACAATGCAAGAGTACATATAACATTATAAATAACAATAAGGCAACACCAGAAGAAACTGGTGGTTTTACACCAAACCATGAACACAGCATTGAAGAGGAATCAGAAGGAAACAACATCAATAACATCTTCAGGAAGATTATAGAAGCTGTAAAAAAAGGATTAAAAAATCCCTTAAAGTGATAGAAGAAAATACATACAAGAATTGGAAGAGATAAACAAATCCTTGGAGTAAAACAAAGAAAACCAAGAAAAGGAAAACCAAAAAATGACAGAAATATTTCAGGAACTAAAAATTGAAATAGAAGCAATGAATAAGGAACAAAGTGAGTCAAAGGTGGAAATAGAAAATCTGAAGAAAAGAGCTGGAATTATAGATACAAGCATAACTGACAGAATCCAAGAGATGGAAGAGAGAATCTCAGGAGTAGAAGACTCAATAGTGGAAATAGATATATCAGTCCAAGAAAACACTAAAACCAAAAAAGCCATAATACAAAATGATCAGGAAATTTGGGACACCATGAAAAGACCTAACCTAAGAATAATAAGAATAGAAGAAGGAGAAGAATTTCAGCTCAAAGACTCAGATTATGTATTCAATAAAATCATAGAAGAAAATTTTCCCAACCTAAAGAAAGAATTGCCTATAAAGTTACAAGAAGCTTACAGAACACCAAATAGATTAGACACCACAAAAAGTGTGCCTGCCACATAATAACCAAGACACAAAACATATATTACAAAGAAAAAAATTTAAGAGCTGCAAAAGAAAAGGGTCAACATACCTATAAAGGCAGATCCATGAAAATAACTCCTGACTGCTCAATGGAAACAATGAAAGCAAGAAGATCATGGTCAGATGTTATACAGACACTATAAGAGCATGGCTACCAACATAGACTACTACTTCCAGGAAAGCTACCAATCACCATATGGAGTAAACAAGATATTTCACTACAAAATCAAACTTAAACAATACGTATCTACAAACCCAGCCCTTCAGAAAGCATTAGAGGGAAAACTTCAACCTAAGGATCCCAGATACACCCATGAAACCACAAGCAATCAATGAGCCCATAGGGAAAAAAAAATCCAGAGAACGAAAATACATACAATCCACCACCAAACTATACAAGAAATAACAATCAGTGATTTCTAATATCCCTTAATATCAATGGACTCAATTCACCTATAAATAGACACCCTAACACAATGGATACAAAAACAGAAACCATCCTTCTGCTGCATACAAGAAACACACCAAAGACAAACACAGGCTCAGAGTAAAGTGTTGTGAAAAAATTTTCCAATCAAATGACCACAAAAAACAAGCTGGTGTTACCATCCTAATATGTAACAAAGTAGACTTCAAACTAAAATCAATTAAAAGACACAAGGATGGGCATTACTTATTCATCTCAGGAAAATTTATCAAGATGAGATTTCAATTCTGAATATTTATGTCCCTAATTTAAGGGCACCTATGTATGTGAAAGAAACACTACTAAAGCTCAAACTCCACATCAGTTCTCATACCCTAAGAGTAGATTTCAATACCCCACTTTCACCCTTGGATAAGTCAGCCAGACAGAGACTCAATAGAGAAATACGGGGTCTAACAGAGGTTATGATGCAAATGGATTTAATATCTATTTATCGAAACTTCCACCCAAACTCATAGGAATATACATATTTCTTAGCACCACATGGAACTTTCTCTAAAATTGACCAAATAATTGGTAATAAAGCAAATATCAATAGATACAAAAAATGGAAATAATCCTTTGTATCATATCAGACTGCCATGGTCTAAAGTTAGAGTTCAAAAGCATCAAAAACAGCAGAAAGCCTTCCAACTCATGGAAACTAAACATCACTCAACTGAACCACCTCTGGTTCAAGGAAGAAATTAAGAAAAAAATCAGAGACTTCCTAGAGTTTAACAAAAATAAATCCACAATGTACCAAATCTTATAGGACACAATGAAAGCAGTCTTAAGAGGAAAATTCATAGCACTAGGTGTCTATATGAAAAACCCAGAGAAATCACACACTAGAGAACTAACAACACAGCTGAAAACCTTACAGCAATTAGAAGTAAACTCACCTAGAAGGAGGAGATTGCAGGAAATAATCAAACTTAGAGCTGAAATCAATAAATTTGAAACAAAAATAACAATGCAAAGAATCAAGGAATCAAAGAGTTGGTTCTTTGAGAAAGTCAACAAAATAGATAAATCTTTATTCACAATAACCAAAAAGCAGAGAGTATTCAAATCAATAAAATCAAAAATTAAAAAGGGCATATAACAACAGACCCCCAGGAAATCCAGACAATTTTCAGGTCATACTTTGAAAATCTATACACCACAAAAATGGAAAACCTAGAGGAAGTGGACAGCTTACTCATTAGGTACCACTTACCAAAATTAAATCAAGATCAGATTAAATAACTAAACAGACCTCCAAAGGAAATTGAAACTGTCATTAAAAGGCTCCAAATTAAAAAAAAAAAAAAAAAGCCCAGGTCCAGATGGTTTCAAAGCAGAATTCCACTAGATATTCAAAGAAGAACTATTACCAATACTCCTCAAAATGTCTGATAGAGTAGAAACAGAAAGAACATTGCTAAACTCTTTTTATGATGCCACAATAACTCTGATACCCAAGCCACTCAAAGACCCAACAAAGAAACAGAATTACAGACCAATTTCTCCTCATGAATACTCATGCAAATATTCTCAACAAAATTCTAGAAAATGGAAGCAACAACATATAAAAAATATCATCCACTACAATCAAATAGACTTCATTCCAGAATTGCAGGGCTGGATCAAAATACAGAAAACTGTAAATATTATCCATCATATAAATAAACTAAAGGAAAAAAAACATGCTTATCTCCTTAGATGATGAAAAAGCCTTTGACAAAATCCAACACTCCTTTATGATAAAAGTCCTGGAGAGATCAGGAATACAGGGAAAATATCTAAATATAATAAAGGCAATTTACAACAGTCCTACAGCCAAAATCAAACTAAATGTAGAAATAATCAAAGAAATCCCACTAAAATCAGGAACTAATCAAGGTTGTCCTCTCTCCCCTTATCTATTCAATATAGTTCTCGAAGTTTTAGCTAAAGCAATAAGAGAACGAAGGAAGATTAAGGGGATCAAATTAGAAAAGAAGAAGTGAAACTATCTGTATTTGCAGATGATATGATTGTATACATAAGTGATCAACAAAATTCTATCAGGGAACTTCTACAGCTGATAAACACCTTCAGCAATGTAGCAGGATACAAGATTAACTCAAAGAAATCAGTAGCCCTTCTATACACTAAAGATTAAAAAAAAAAAAAAGGCTGAAAAAGAAATAAGGGAAACATCACCCTTTATAATAGCTGCAAATAGTGTTAAGTACCTTAGAGTAACTATAACCAGGGAAGTAACATATCTATTTGATAAAAACTTTAAATCACCGAAGAAAGAAATTGAAGTAAATATCAGAAAATGGAAAGATCTCTCATGTCCTGGTAGGATCAACATAGTAAATATGGCAATTCTACCAAAAGCAATCTACAGATTCAATGCACTGCCCATAAAATCCCAACACAATATTTTACAGACCTGGAAGGAATAATACTCAATGTCATTTGGAATAACAGGAAAGCCAGGATTGCCAAAACAATTTTGCTCAATGAAAGAACCTCAGGAGGCAACACCATTCCCAACTTGAAGTTACAGTAATATAAACATATTTTAAAATATAACATAATCAGTAATATAAATATAAAAATGTAGAGCTACAGTAATATAAACAGCCTGGTCCTGTCATAAAAGCAGACTTGTGCATCAATGGAATCAAATTGAAGATCCCAACATTAACCCAAAAACCTACGAACACCTGATCTTTAACAAAGAGGCCCAAAATATTCAATAGAAAAAAGATAGTACCTTTAACAAATGGTGATGACATAGCTGGATGGTAATGTGTAGAAAAATGCAAATAGATCCAGGCCTATCACCCTGTACAAAACTCAAATCCAAGTGGATCAAACATCTCAACATAAACCTAGCCATACTGAACCTGATAGAAAAGAAAGTGGGAAATACCATCCAATGCATTGACACAGGTGACCACTTCCTAAATATAACACCAGTAGCACAGACACTAAGAACAACAATCAATAAGTGGGACCTCCTGAAACTGAGAAGCTTCTGTAAAACCACGGACACAGTCAATAAGACAAAACGACAGCCAACAGAATGGGAAAAAATTTTCACCACCCCTACAAATGACAGAGGACTGATCTCTAAAATATATAGAGAACTCAAGAAATTAGAGCAAAAGCCCTAAATAATCCAATTAAAAAATGAGGTTCAGAATTAAAAAGGGAATTCTCAGCAAAAGAATTACCAATAGCTGAAAGGCACTTGAAAAAGTGTTCAACATCTTTAGTCATCAGAGAAATGCAAATCAAAACAATTTTGAGATACCACCTGACACTTGTCAGAATGGCTGTGTAAAGACACAAATGACAGCATATGCTGGAGAGGTTGAAGAGCAAGGCGAATACTCCTCCATTGTTGGTGGGAGTGTCAGCTTGTTTAGCCACTCTGTAATGTAGGATGGAGGTTTCTCTTGAAAACTGGCAATCAGTCTACCCAAGGACCCAGAAATACCACTATTGGGCATTTGCCCTAAAGAGGCACATTCGCAAACCAAGGGCATTAGCTCAACTATGTTCATAGCAGCATTATTCATAATAACAAGAACCTGGAAACAATCTAGACACCCCTCACCTGAAGAATAGATTAACAAACTGGAATATTTACACAATGGAGTACTACTCAGCATTTAAAAAAAAAAAAGATATCTTAAAATTTGCAGGCAAATGGATGGATTTGGAAAATATCCCCCTGAACTTGGCTTCAGAAACTCAGAAAGATAAGCAGGGCAAGTACTCATTCGTTATTGGACTTTGAACAAAAACAAAGCATGTCCAAGCTGCAAACCACAGCCACTCAACACCTTGGGATCTGAAACACCTTGGTCTGGCAACGTGAGCCCATTCCCTCCATAGGAACACCTGTCCCAGTCTTGATGTTGGGATGAGGAAAGCATATCTGCCTGGAGTGGATGCTGAACTAAGCCACCTTGGGACCTTGGGACCTCCTGCTCTTGCTGGGGAGGAAATAAGGAGATGGGGAGAAGAGAGAGTGACTGGGACCGGTGGGAGGAGAAAGGGAGTTTGAACAAGGGGATACATGGATAAAAATATGAGGCATTATTTTTAAAAAAATTAAAAAATCAAAAGAAAAGAGTGAGCATGAAACTGAGAGAACTAATAACTGAGTTTGATGGGGTACATGAAGTAAAAAATCACCAAATAATTAATAAAAATTATATAAAATAAGAAAGAAATGGGTAAATTGGGCAAGTAGCTATCTATAATTGATGCAATAAGTTCTATTAATAAATAATAAATGTCAATGGCACACACTAATATTTGTTATGAATGATTTATTTTTAAGCAATTTATATAGCAGGACCAAGTAGACTCCATTATTGCTATTCTTTTCATGGGTGACAGATATGTCTGTATAACATAAATAAATAATCTGAGAAAATGCCAACCAAGGAATGCTTATGATGTGACAATTCTAGCCTAAATCCTTTACAGAACCCATAATGTGTTTTCTCTCTTTTTTTTTCTTCCTGTGGGTTGCAACATGTATGAAGTAGTTGGTGGTAAGTAAGATAAATTATGACAAATAAAATATTATTCTAACTCAGCATTATCTCAAGATCCTCTTGATGCATTCATATAAAATTAAGAAATGTTAGCATACTTATGAGTAAACATTTGCAGGAATTGATAATTTTTTACATTGAATTTTTTAAAATTCCTTCTTGACTTTAAATATTTATTTCTTAGCATTTTTTTCCTCCTCCTTTTCTCTCTTTCTTATCCTTACCTCTCTCCTAAACTATTATGGAAACAACATTTTTTAGTCATATAGTCAATGTTGTGAGTCCTTGCTGAGGGCCAGAGACAACTAAGAATCTCCTCCAAATCTTTTATAGATAGGTATATTTCTGCTGATCATTAATTCACACATTGTAGTTTATACTATTTTGGGTGAGGAAGCCTATAAAATCAATATATGCATGTAGTTAATTAATAATTTAAGACTACACTTTTGTTCACACTGTCATTTTCACATGGAATGAAATATATAGGATGTGATATTGTCCTCAAGTTCCACGCAAATTTTTAAAAACTGCTTTTACTGCTTGGGCATTTAAAAAAGATTTCGGTCCTATTTCATTTCAACTTGTTCTAATTGTATTTATATATAAACTGTGGAGTGTATCAAATTCCATTTTAAAAGCATCATTTTATGAAACCAATTTCTGCTCATGAAGTAATATTTTGAGTAAAGAAAGCTCAATGTTAACTACTCTAGGTTTGCTGGTCTCAATGATGTTAATCAATTTATCTCTAAACAGATGGCTGGTTATCTAACTTTGAAGGAAGAAACATATATATATATATATATATATATATATATATATATATTATTTAAAGGAATACACCCCATCCCCACACCCACATATCCAAATGGATATAAGGAAGAAATAATAAGAGTAGACCATACTGTTTTATTGAACTAGTACTATGTAACATGTGTGAACAGAAATATATTATATGTAATATGTGTGAACAGTAATATATATTATAATGAAAAAGCTCCAGTGAGATTTGCTAGTGTCATCCAGAGGCACTATGGAGCATGCAGAAATTGAATTAAATTTGACCACAGATATAGTACAAATGTAAATAGAAATAAGAGGAGCAACAGTACTGTGTATTTTTACTGAGAATGTCTGACTGGGTAATATGAAATGCCCTAAAAAGGAACATTTATAAAGAGATATAAAGTTACAAACTTAATTATTATATGAGTTATTTTATTCTTTGGAAAAATCTATAAGACACACAAAATTAAGATATCAAATGCTAAGCTGAAGAAAACCTTTTGTTCCTGTTAATGGTTCTTTTTTTAACTATTGTTTAAAAATATTTCCCATTACCCTGTGAATTTTATCTGCTATATTTAATAGAGAAACAAGGCAGCAAGTGCCACAGAGATTCCCAAGGGATAAAAAGTTAAAAGTATGAAAATGTAATTCTAAATAACTTGCTGTCTATCCTGAAAATCTCAGAAAAGAACGTTTTTACTCTGTTAAGAACAGAAAGTCTCACTGGAGTTTGGATCATACTAGAATTTTCAGAGAATACGTTGGATTCCAATGTATCCATTAGCCTGAGGTACAGATCAGTTGGGGCTGGGATCAGCAGATTACATCAACAAAGATACACAAAGGAGTAGTCTTGTCCAGGAAAGAGCACACAAATTGATTATCCAGTATAAAATGTTTAGCCCTCAATTCATACATACAAGAAACATTATACAGATCAGACAGATTTTTATATTCAGGGACACACACAAACACACACACACACACACACACACCAATTAAAGAAATAGATGCCACAAATTTGAATAAGAACAAATCAAGTAAATGGGGAGAGTTATCATGGGGCAAGTGAAGAAAAGAAATTAATTGCATTGTAATCACTCTCTATATCTCTGTATCTATCTACATACATGGTATAGACGATATGACTGTTGGTCTGTTTCCCTTATTAAAACTTATGTACCTTGGCTAAGAACACATACTGTTTTCACACAAACTGAGTTTAAAAGACCTATCTGCCACTTTTTATCTTTGTAATTTTGAGAATATTACCTGTTTCTTCTTGTTGTTGTTTATTTTGGTACACAATATTGAACTCAAGGCATCAGACACGACAGAGAATCAGTGTGTAACTAATAATATCTCTGTCAAATATTAGACATTTAGAATGAATTGAACATGGAAATGGTAATGAGCAACTGTTGCTATTTCATGAGTTATCAAATATTTAAGAGCCATAAATTCTTTGTAAATTATGTTAAAACAAAGAACTGGCTTATAATTGTTTCTGTTGTAGTTTGCAAGGAGGGATTGATACAGGGACAATGAAGAAGTAAATATATCAATTTGAAATGGTTTGTGGGGACTAAAGAAAGAACTGCAAGGGTGAACTGAGGGATTGGCGCCATTCAGAAAATGCTGCCATAGGGCTCGGCAGAAACTGGATGTGAAAGACAATAGAATTGAGAGAGATGTGCACCTGGGTAACAGAGAGATGGTTCCTAAGAGTGACAGTTTCTGTTAGAGTGATGCTATGTCTGCAGTGATGTGCATTTGGACAAGACTGTGTCTAAATTTAAATAATTACATTTTACTTGAAAATTTCCATTTCTGCCTTGTCATTGGAACCTAATTTTTAGCATTTGACTGTTTCTAATTCCACTTAATATTAAGATAACTTTGGAGTTACTATATTAGCTTTTGATATTTTTCTATTTGTCTTAATGTTTGCAACATCTGTTTTCCATCCTCATCACACAGCAACAAGAATGAGGTTCTTTTAAAGTCTTGTCCAAATCATGTCTGCCTGAATTTCCCCTTCCTAAGGGCTTCTTTCTTCACTTGGATCAAAGTCTAAATTCTTCCTTATATCCTAAAAGTGAATTATTTAGCATAGCAGATTTTCTAAAATGACATGACTTTACCTTATATAATTTTATATTTACTGTTGCTGCTATTGTCTTTATATATAGGAAACTCTTCCTTCTTGATCTCTAATTTTAAGAGTTTTAGAACATGTATAATTAGATGGAGTCAGACACGCTATAGTTGCACCACGAGGTCTACCCTAGTACAGATAAATGGAACCATCATCAAAAGCAAGATATGAATAGCCCACTAGAGTCTTTGTTATCACACTTGTCTTTCTGAAAACTTATGGATTTTTCTCCATCCTCAGAGTATAACATGTCCAAAAGTTTATATAATTTTAATTTTGGAAAATATGCATTCTGGAGATTGTTTTTCTTTCTTTGTTCTTTTTTTTTGAGTCTTTTGCTGTTTTTGAGATGCATCTATTTTGTTGACCTTACCAGTGTTTTGTTAGCTTTTATCATATAATATTATTCTTTTGTATAGATGCATCTTAATTGATCTACTTAGCCTTCTTGAATACCTAATGATGTAATTATATATCTGTGTGGTTATTGTCAGATATATAAACTTTTTGATGAAGTGATAATTTAATGAGTTCACCCTCTATTTCTCAGGGCTGGTGGCTTATTTTTGCTACCTAGTTTTGATTGTTCAGCATGTATTTTAGAGAAAGTTTTTTTTAGTTCTTCCAATGGTGTGAATTGGTTTTTATCAGTTTCTTTTTTTATCATTTTATATCTCAATTTTCTTTCACTCTTTTTTGTCTGATTGATCTGAAGTCACAAGCATAGTCTGCCTTCCTGCTCCATGTTTTAAAGTGTCCTATTTTATACTTGGTGTTAAAATCTACTTTAAGTTAATATTTGTGTTTATTTATGAGGCATCAATTCAATTGCCCAGTTTCTATTTTTTCCTCACTGATGATGCTTATGCCAACACTTATTTAAAAGCTTCTCAGTAGCCCATCAGTTACTTTTGTTTATTTATTAGCAAAAAAATTGAATTGTTTGTTAGGGCATCTATAAACTCTGTTGTGCTTACTGATTTTTCTAGTTCATGTAATAAAATGAGATGATTCCTTATCCATTTAAATACACTGGGATTCATGTCTTCATGAAGATTTCAACATTTATATCTCATGGTTTTTTCCTTAGATATACACCAGTGTTTTACTCTTTTAAAATTTCTTTTTATTTAGAATGTTTTTCTTCTACATTTAAAAGTATAATAATAGAATCTACTTTTTTATTCTCATCATGTATTCCATACCTTTGTTATCCTGATTGCTCTTTCTAAATTTCACTGTGGATGATTAGAACACTGGAGAATATACATAACTCTACTTTTCCTTTCTGATATTCAAGCATATTTTTGGTGTCTTTATTTTAATTTTAGTTTCTCCATTACATTTGCTTGGATTTTTAGTGTGCTATAAAAGAGAAACAGTGTTGATCTCTTCCTTTTGCTTGTGCTTTGGGGGAAACATTCAGTTGTGTTAGTAACTATAGTGTTAATCAGTTCTTTGCATGTATTGCTGAGATTAGATTCTGGCATTTTACAGAAGAACTTTTTCTTTACATTCACTAGTGGTGTTGGTATGTATTGTCTCTTTCTGTCAGTTACCTTGGAGTCTTCTTCCTATTGTGTGTGTGCAAGGGGAGGAAGAAAGAGAGATTGTCTTTTTTAATTTACTTACCATGATGTATCTCATAAAAAATCTTGGAAAATCTATTTTTGTTTGTTACCTGGAGGCAATTACATATAATTATTGTATATTCTCTTTAAAAGTTCAATGTGACTTTCTAGTAACCATATTTTTCATTAGAAATTCTCCCCCTCTGCAGATGCTTAACTACAATTGCAACTCTGTAGAACTTTTTTTTATTACTTATTTCTTTTAAGCTACCTCCTTTGGTAACATAGCGCTTAAATTTCTGATTTGTTTAATATAAACTGTGCAATTCATGCAATATGGCTTGTTGTTAGTAGCATCTTCCATATTTTCAGTGTCCGTGAGCATTGCAGTGATAATAATTTGTTTCTTTCCTGGTAGGACTTTGTGCTACATTCCCAAATGTAACAGTTTGGCTAAAGGTTTACTGATGTTCTTATCAAATATTGATTATTTATTTACTTCATTATTCAGTTCAGTCATTGATTTGATCATGGTCTATTTATTATGTCTTCCCTGCCATCTCAGTTTACTAATACATACATAATTTATCCTACATTTTTATCCTTTTTTTAAATTTTTGAATAAAGTTTCATTTTTTTAGCCATGTATCCCCTGGTTCAAACTCCCTTATCCCTCTCACCCCTCCCAGTCACTCTCTCTTCTCCTCATCTCCTTATCTCCTAGCCAGCAAGGATAGGAGGTCCTAAGGTCCCAGTATTGCTCAGTTCAGCATCCACTCCTGGCAGATCCAGTTTTCTCCCCCTAACAGCAAGACTGGTCAGGTGTTCCTCTGGAGGGAATGGGCTCCAAGGTGCCAGTCCAAGGTGTTTCAGATCCCAAGATGTTCAGTCATTGTGGTTTGCAGCTTGGGCATGCTTTGTATTTTGTTTAAAGTCCACTAATGAATGAGTACATCCTCTGCTTATATTTCTGAGTTTGTGATTCCTCACTCAGGAGGATATTCTTTGTGTCCATCCATTTGGACACAAATTTAGGATATCATTTTTTCTTACTTACTGCAAATTTTAGGAGATCATTTTTTCTTACTGGTGAGTAGTACTCCATTGTGTAGATGTACCACAGTTTGTTAATCAGTTCTTCAGTTGAGGGGTATCTAGGTTGTTTCCAGGTTCTTGCTTTACAAATAATGCTGGGAAAAACATAGGTGAGTTAATGCTTTTGGGGTGAAAATGTGCACCATTACGGTATATTGCCAATAGTGGTATTGATGGATCCTTGAGGAAATTGATTTCCAGTTTTCTGAGAAACTGCCATACTGCATTCCAGAATTGGCTGAACAAGCTGACACTCCCACCAAGAATGAAGGAGTATTCCCCTTGCTCCTCAACCTCTCCAGCATAGGAGACCTGTGTCTTTTATCTTAGCTAATCTGACAGGTGTAAGGTGATATCTCAAAGTTGTTTTGATTTGCATTTCTCTGATGGCTAAAGATGATGAGCACTTTTTCACATGCCCTTCAGCCATTTATAATTCTTCTGCTGAGAATTCTCTTTTTAATTCTGAACCCCATCTTTTAATTGGGTTATTTAGGGCTTTGGACTCTAGTTTCTTGAGTTGCCTATATATTTTAGAGATCAGTCCTCTGTCACTTGTGAGATTGGAGAAAATCTTTTCCCATTCTGTAGACTGTGATTTTGTCTTATTAACTGTGTCTTTGGCTTTACAGAAGCTTCCCAGTTTCAGGAGATCCTATTTATTGATTATTTTTCTTAGTATTTGTGCTACTGGTGTTATATTTAGGAAGTAGTCACCTGTGCCAATGCATTGGAGGATATTTCCTACTTTTTTTCTATCAGGTTCAGTGTGGCTGGGTTAATGTTTATGTCTTTGATCCACTTGGATTTGAGTTTTGTGCAGGGTGATAGGCTTGGATCTATTTGCTTTTTTCTACACACTACCATCCAACTATGCCAACACCATTTGTTAAAGATACTATGTTTTTTCCATTGAATATTTTGGGCCTCTTATAATCTCCCAACTTACACAAAAAGGTCATTTATGTTGCTCATTTACTTACTGGACCCATTTCTTACATACATGCAACTTCAATTTTATTTTCTGAGACAAAACATGCAACTAAATGTATCCTACTGCATGCTGCATTTAGATTCTTACACCAAAACCTCATTTTGGGAAATAAGATGAAATTGGAAGTGTTTTTGTAGTTGTTGGAATAACTAAGTTACTGGCATCTACCTTAAGGTTGATATTATCATATTTAAAATTTTGTAGGCATTCAAAATCACCTGTCAAAGCCGACAAAAATTTTGAAGTGAGGAATAAATTCTCTGGTGACTCAGTCTTTGTATTGATTGTATTTTAAATTTCAGAATGTGGTATCTAAAAAATAAGACTCTTCTCACAAGACCTGAAGATCATATCCATGGTGATGTGTTTCATATTTAAAAAACCTGAAATATTGAGAGATCAACACACAGTCAAAACCTAGGCAGACAGCTCAGGAATTTCTTGATCTTTGAGGCCAAACAGCTGGGCTTCTATGGCACATATCTTTAAATTCCTGTGCAGGGAACATCTGAGAGTAGTGATCTATGCCCTTAATCCTATAACTCCAGAGACAGAACTTTCTGTGTTTCTGTGAGTTTAAAATTGGCTATACAATAGAGTAGTCCCTGCCTTTAAGCCTTTAATCCTAACCTGGATGGGATACAGCTGGCAAGAAGGGTATTTAAGGCAGTGTAGGAAACCAGCAGAGGCAGAATCAACTAGGAGCAAGGCTGAGGAAATTGGAAGATAGTTGGATGAGATATAAATGTGGTGTTCCCTCTCTCTGATATTTCAGTCTTTCCCCAATATTTGGCTCTAAGTCTCTTTTAATGCAATCTAAATTTGTGCTACACATGTCTATTGAACATGTGAAATGATAGTGGTCTTTACCTATATAATCGTATGATTACATGATTCATTTCCATTTACCCTAATCTTCACTGGTTAATCAGGATACACAAGCAAGTCTTGCTTTCCAAGAGAAACAATGTCTCTTAGTCAACATCTATCAATAAAATTACCATTACATGATATGTGAGAGGCTTACTATCAATATTCTCCAGGTATGTAAAATAGTAGTTTTTAATACTTCTTTTACTAGAATAATTTTATGTTTTTAAAGACGGAACGGAATCATTTTTGTAAGAGACATCATTATTCCATAAGAAGATAAATAAGTTAGAAACTTGCCGAGGAGGAAAAGAAGAGACAATGGGTGAAATGTTTAATAACTTCAGTTTATAATGAAATTTATCTTCTCTACCACTTTAGGTATTTTTTCTTTTCTAGAGACTACTGAAATCTGTTCTAGAAAAGACTGAGTCTACATGTTATTTAATGAAAATATTATATTCTGAAAAATGTCCATTATACAATCTCATAATTACATCATTTGTGTACATCAGAGATTGCTTTATATAAGCATAGATGATATAGCCTACTATATACCTAGGCTACGCAATAACCTATTTTCTGAGATTTCAAACCTTATTACTCAACAGCATATTAACTGGCTATGTGTGTAAGCATTCTAAACAAACTTGAACACTCAAAGGATACAAAAAACATGAAAATAGAAAATTTCCAGATTTTATGCTTATCTTAAGGACCCATTAATTTTATAAGTGGGTTGTCAATTACCAAAACAATATTACAGACCATAAGGCTGTCTAAAGAAGTGCTCAATATACATAGTTCTTATCTTCATTAAGTTTATGTTTTAGAGCAAGGAAAATTATGTTCTTATTTGTTTAACTAAAAATATCATTACCCTTATACTAATGGCTCAGTTAAAAAGTAGTGATTTTAAAAGTTATAACTGGAGAAAACAAACTTCTGGGGTCAGAGACAAATCTGGTAAGTTAATGAGTTTAAATTACAAAAGATATCATGTGACATATATATGGAGATATGGAGTATAAATCAAAGAAATGCTTGAGCCTAGTAAAATGGAAAAGAAAATAGTAAAACTAAGAGACCAAGAGCAATAATTCAATGAGCAAACAGGTAAATTTAATAAAGAAAATAAAATGAGGAAGTACAAGTGATCATAATTTACACTTCAATGTATTATAGATTATTATATATAAGATGGTTTATACTAAGTAACAAATATCCCCAAGAGATATTATTGTAACAAATATCGCCAAGAGATATTACTGGATTAGAATTGGAACCTTTCTTTTATTCCATCTACAGTTAACACAAGTTAACCTTAAGCTTGTACTCATACTAACTTACTAATGATTAACTAACCACTGAAGACATCCTGAGTATTTTAATTAATTGATTGAGAGGCCACATTGTGTGTTTTAAAATATTGGTCCAAATTGGATGCCATCAACCCATTTGAACTGTAATGAAAAAGAAAGAAATCCTAATCCATCTTAGAACCAGAAGGCAGACAGCTAGAAATTCTTAGTGAGCAGCACTAGTGATGATATCATTTCTCTTGATCAGTGTTAATGCAAAAGCTTTGAGAGGACACACAGACACTAAATTTTAAGTAAGTTAAAATATTAATAATAAATACATATTTCTGATAGAAATAAGAATAAATTTGTATTTATGTATTGTTAATTTTTTAATAAATATTTTCTTTGTAAGAACCTTTAAAATATTTAAATTAAGAATTACTAAAACAAGAGCCAGTGCAATATCCCAACAGGTTAAGATGCTTGCTGCCAAACATAATAATCTGAGTTTGATTCCTGGGACCTATATCACAGAAAGAGAGGAATGACTTCATGTTGTCGTGTGACCTCCACATGAGAACTGTCAAGCATAAATAACTGCTAAAAATAAATCAAAAATTGGTTGCTTCTGTTTCAAAAGAGGACATCAAGGGGTGCTTGAAAAAAAACAGGTAAGGCACCTAGCTTTTATGCTACCTTGTTTGAATGTGCATACCTTCCCCAAAAGTCATCTCATAATCCACAGGGCTTGGCAATGTACCAGCCATTGTTTAATATACAGAAAGCAGAAAAGACAGAATAACGAAACAGCCTTCTTTAAAAGATACTTATAGGCTGAGTTGTGCATGCTACTGCACTATCTTCTTTCATGCCATTATCTTTTTTTTCATTTTTTAAAAAATTATTTTTATTTTATGTCCATTTGTGTTTTGCTTTTCTGTATGTCTATCTGTCTGGGGGTGTCAGATCTTGGAGTTACAGACAGTTATTAGCTGCCATGTGGTTTCTGGGAATTAAACCCAGGTCCTCTGGAAGTGTTCTTAAGCACTGAGCCATTTCTCCAGCCCCCATGTTTGACCTTTTAATAGACAATAGCATTTAGGTTGTTTTCACTTTCTGGAAGTTATAAATATTTGTATAAATTTCAGTGTTAACATTTCTTTACATTTTTCATGTACTGGTCTTATATTTTCTACTGAGGTGTCTCTTCAGCATCCAAGAGTGTTCACTGTCTTCTGCTGTCTATAAATTTTTACACTTCAGAAACTGTTAAATAATTTCAAATATTTTAGCTTTATAAACAAATGTCTGAGGAAAATCAATGAAATTGATCCTCAGCTCATTCCCACACCTTCAACTGAGTTGTACTATGCCATCATCTTATCTTTAACAGCAACTAGAAAATAAAACATTTATTCAAGATTAAAAATATACCAGCCAAGTGTTACAGGTGCTGCACTGTAGGGGAATTAAGATATTGATACACACAATATGTTCTAGCTACTTCTTTTCTACTAAGATCAATTTCTTGAGTCTTTTTCTAACAGTGCAGTCTGAAGTATCCTTCCTAAATATTTATTGCTAATGGTTCTGAAAAGTAGTCTGAAATAATTATCTGTAGACATGACATTTTTCTTTATGTCTTGTCTAGGAATGTAAGTATAAATGTTTGCTACAACTATAAAAATATAATTTTTAGTATTTTAATTAAAAATATTATTTTGTTTTTATACCTCCTACCTAGAGTTACATATATTTCTTAAATATCTAAGACATAAAGTTACTGTAACTCAGTTTAAGTCTGTTTATTCTGTGGAATATTAAGGAAGTTCAGAATTCATGTCCTTATATTGGTGCTTGCATAAAGTCAAAGATTTTATTCATGCAAAAGTGATAACTCTATCCTTCATCTTCTGGGCAGGATCTTTTCACATTATTTCTTATGCTGCTATAGATGTCTTGATGTCAGAGAGCTGTTCCTGCTCAACACATTTAATCCTATTTCTACTTGAAAACTTAGATGTAGTATTTCAAGAACTTTAGTATTTAATTTTTAATTTATAAAAGACTGTCTTGAAATGTGAAAATTCCTGTTTATTTTCACTTATACTTAGTTTATAAAGCTAAGCAGCCTCTGGGAATGTTTTTGTCATTGTTGTTTTGGTTTTTATGCTCAGATTTTTTAATTACTTTAATTAATTTATCTGTATATTTACTATTTGGTGATATTACATCATGCACCCCATCAAACTTAGTTATCAAAACTCTCAGATTCATACCCACTTTTATGATCTCTCCATTTACAAAAATGCCCATTCATGATGCTCATTTACTGACTGCAGCATAATTAAACTCTCTGTGGCCAGACACTTAAAGAACACAAGTCTTTCCTAACTCATATGCCTGCCAGAGGCCATCAATGCAGAAGTGAGGCACTGTGTCATTTAGCTGTATTCTAGCCTTGAGTTCTTGTATACAATGACATCTCTCAATGATGGCAGCTTTCAGTGTCAGAAAAACACCAACTTATATTTTTGGACATCATGTTTTAATATATTGCATAAAGAAAACAAACAGTCATACTTTTAAATGTAAATATAAACTATTTTAACAATATAATAATATCATCCACCATATCTTTAGGTAATAAATTTTTACACATACTTGAAGACAGATACTTAACTTTATAATGAACAAAGTAATTAAACATAACCTCATTCTACCTTCCTGGATGAGAAAACTGAAGCACGGCAAAGGAACTGAGGCTTCAGAACATGTGCTAGCATATGCTTTTACTACACTACATTTTGTGAATATGTATACAGACATAAAATGCCTCATCCAAATACCTGGAAACCAAAGGTGTTCAAATTCATAACTGTACAGTGGAAAAGTATATGCTATGAAACTTTACTTGATGCATGACATTATTTTTAAATGTAATAAAATTACCATTGGGCAATGGATAATAGATAACAGCAGATAGATACTACATATGAAACAATTTTGTACTTAAATTTAGACCTAAGCATTGCCTCACTATATAATTGCAGATAGTCTGGAAACTAAAAATGCTAAATCTAAGCTACTCATAGTCCCAAGAATTTAAATTATGGGTTATTCAACTATAACATATATAAGATGATAAATGTTTAATCTTTAGTCTTGGAGTCTCTCTGAAATCTCAAACTCAAGTAGTATCCAATGCAAATTGCATATCTTCTTTGATTCCTAGTAATATCTCAAAACCAGCATTACCAGACCACACACCTGATTTCTGTACAACACTTCTTCTGCTCACATCTCTTCCTCCTGTTCTTGCACATCCTAGTGAACAGTCTCATCAGAGGGACCTTTAAAGGCTAACTTCAGGATGTTTCATTATCTATGTCTACAGGAAAAAAAATATGTGTAAAACAAAATTAAGTAGTAACAAAAGGTTTTTCTTTTAATGGAAATTATGTTACTTGGTTCATCCCACTAGAAACTAAATAAAACTAAGATTATAAAATAAATTTCTCAAGCATGAGTGTCAAGATAAAAATTATCACAGAAAACTGTTAAAATTGTTGGTATTGGTTGTAAAAATTGAGGGGTGTTACCACAATATTCCTCATGTGGTGGTCTTTAAAGGCCTATCAAAAAGTCCTATAAAATCTAGAAAAGGATGCACAATGGCCATGAGTCAAAATTCCGTAAGTGCTGTCTTGGATGTTAAATCAAAAGCTATGTGACATTTTATACTAAAAATAAGTTGCATAATAGCTTTGGTCTCTAGGATTCTAATCTAAATGTGAAGCTTATTATTTAACCTCTCTCCTTTTATATACAATGTGACATCATAAATCAAATCAGGACTGCAAACTGAAATTCCCAAAGAGCAACAGAGGTCCTCAAAACTGCCTACATGGAAGCTGCTTGAGCTCAGACATTCTACAACTATTACTTTAAAAATGATTGTAAAGCCTCCATTTTACTGAATCTCTTTGGCTTTTCTCTTGTTTCTTTTTAACAAAGGGATAGTTATTTTGAGTCAATCCCTTGACGCCAAGTGAAAAGAGAACAGTCTTGTATAGGAGAATTACACACATTTAGAAGCTAAATATGGCACTCCTGTTAAGCAGTCTTGGAAAATTTCAAGGCAAAGGGATTCGCAAGGAAATTGCAGTTGGGAAGAGAATAGCAAGCATCTGAAAGCCAGATAATAGAGCAGCAGATTAGTTACAAGAGCAAGTTTAGAACCAGATAATTGAGGTGAAATGTGTGTAGTGTCTTGAGTTCTTCAATTGATGGTTACTGCAATATATAAATTAAAAGTACTATCTCACGTTGAATGTTCCCAATAGAATTAGCAACTAAGAAAAATTACAAGAAAAGTTTGGAAGATAGTGACTATTTGGCTAAACTTCAAAGAATATGATTCTTTTACAAAAAGATCTCTAAAATGTCCCAAGATATGTGAGAAATATGTGGCCATCTGAGTGATTATCCAGCTCATAATTAAGCTGGAACCCTTGCATAGGCCACCTTAGAGCAATCTGTGGTGTGTGGGTTTAAAATCATAACTCTGCTAGGTGTACAGTCACCTCAACTCTTAGCTAAATAATGTAAATTAAATAACATATGAAGTGATTTTAAAATATTTCCCCTATAAAATCTGAGAAATTTGCTAGCCTCGTTCTATAAATCCATGCTTGCTATGTAGGAATCTTTCTGCTTCTAGATGTATATAATCTTTTTTATTGCTGATGTTTAAAGTTGTAAGGCTTAATCCCAAACTCTTATTTTTTGCTCTTCTATATTTCTCTGACGTCCTCCAGTCCCAATGCCTCTCTTGTTCTTGCTCATAATCTCACTAGTTAAAAACAATCTGTTTCCAGGAAATGTATAATATAAGCCAAACTCCACCTATAAATAAAAACATAAGCATATATTTTCTATTTTTTTATTCCTTTCTCAGGTTGTCTTGCAGAAACTTCTTATCCCAGAGTTGGATCAAGACTTTGAATTCCAGCCTGTTGCATTTCAGAGGAAATCCTTTGAGGTTTCCCTTCTTGTATTAGGTACTTGTCCATTGCTGTGATAAGTTGCCATGACCAAGGCAACTTATAGAAGGAAGGGTTTACCTTGTACTGACAGTTACGGGGAATAAAAGCCCATCACTATCACAGCAGGGAAGCATGGCAGTAAGCAGCAGATTTGGAAGCAGGAATAAATGAGAGCTCACATCTCAATTCCCAAGCAGGAATCACAGAAGTACAGTAAATATGGCATAAATCTTTAAATTCTCAAAACCCACCTCCTGTGTCATATTTATGCATCAAGGCCACATTTTCTAAACCTCCCAAAACACAGCCATCAACTGGGGACCAACCATTAACATGCCAGAGACTATGGGGGATAGTTCTCATTCAAGACATCATTCCGGTTTTCTATACTATTGGATATAGGTTTGGAATATGTAGTTTCCATTGTACTCTAGTCTTAGTTTTCTTAGTATTTGTGGCAGTTTTTCTTCATTACTTCACAATCACAACACTCACCTATTTCTCAGCATATCTTGAACATTTTTTATTTTTTTATAAAACCAGCTCCTTCCCTTTCTCAATTCAACTAACACCAACACCATATATTGTATGACATGTTTTAAATGTGTCTAGGAGTATAATAGTAGTAACAGCAAATGTTTGTTACATTTACTCTGTGGCAAGTTCACCAGCTTTACTAGTAGTGTAGATTTTTTTGTGAGTATCCATGTTCATATATGTGTATGAGAGACCTTATATGTGAGCAGGTATTTATGTTTATGTATCTGTGTATGTGTCTGTATGTGTATGTGTAGAGATCAGAAGTTGATGTAAAACTTCTTCCCTGGTTTCTCTCCACCTTCATTTTTAAACAGGATCTCCCAGTGAACTTGGGCTCATTGATTTAACTACAGTATCCATCAGAAAGCCCTGGGTATCATCCTATCTCCACCTGCTCAGCATTGGGATTACAGGTAGTTTATTGAATATGATCATAATTCTGAAAGATTTAGGAACCCTGAGTAGGCCAACTAGTCTGGTAGATACAGGATTGAAACCCAATGATCTGACTCCAGGGTGCTTGTTCTCAACCACTATGCTAATGTTCCTGTAGATAGAATTAAACATTAGACCATGGAATTTTCAAAAAACTGAGAACATCCTCTAACAGTTCTCATAACCTGCTGCTGTAGTCTGAGAATTTCATGCTGGTGAATTTCTTATCTGGATTATTCAATTTCATCCAATTGTGTCTACTGTACTTAGCCACCTTATGTATGCCCATTCCATATTTATTCTCCCCTGTAATCAGAATAGTGTTTTAGAGTCTCTTTAGGGTAAATACAGTCAAAGAAGAACTTCAAATTTCAGTCACTGCCAACATTTTCAGGCAAAAATTTTGACATTCCCTGACTATCTACATACACTAAAGTGAATATCTGTTTCCTAATCACATCATTCTCCTGACAATAGAGCTTGAAGTTGCTATGTTTCTCTGCCTGGGAGTCTTCTCTCCTCTGAGTCTTACCTGCTGCTATCCGTCCTTCATATGTGTGTGTGTGTGTATTGGATTGTATGTATGTTTGCATACATATATATATATATATCAGCAATCTGCTCCAATAATAATGTTTTATGATGGTTTTAATTATATGTAGCCAGGTATGGTGACATATGCCTACAATACTAGTGTTAGGATTATTATACAGATGAATAAAGAGTCTAGGCCAGTTCAGCTACACATGGAAACTAAGTCCAAGACAGAAAAAAATGCAAACTCACTTTATTTGTGAAAACTCATCATTCCCAGATGCATAGTCTAGCATTTATTAAGCACATGAGAGTCACCAACTTAATGATTAGGTGAAAGAAATAGTTTTATATTTTTACTACTCAAAAATTTATGATGTGCACATAAAATTATAGAAATCTAAAATTTATAATTGCCATAAACAAAATCTACTGTTATTAACTGGGTAAATTAGCTTAATTAGTGAAGTGCTTATGGAAAAATGTGATGATCTTAGTTTGGATCTCCAACTCCCATGTGAAATCTGGGCATGGTGGTGTATTTCCTCTCACTAGGAAAGCATACCTGATGCTTAATTACCAACTTGTCTGGCAGAATTGATGTGCTCCAGATTCAATACTGATCTTTGTTTTATGTATATACATACAGAAATTTGAGTCATAAGGATTTAGATCCCTTATTGTTATTGTTTAATATAATTGTATTTAAATTTCATTTTAATTGCTGAATTCTATGACATGAAGCTAGGAAAGTGCCAGTTTCTATGTTTTAAGATACAATTTGTAGATAAAGTTGTCCTTTAGTATTCCAGAACCTGCTAAGAATAACAAAATCCATAGATATTCAAGTTCTTTAAATGGTATGTAATAATGCTTACATGTAGGTAACTTACCCATGTTTTTTGTATAGTGCATATTTATTTACATTGGAATAAATTCATAATATATAATAATAGGTTTCATAAAAGCAATTTCATGCAGCAAAGTCATTTACTTTTTTATAAGCTCTCTCTCTCTCTCTCTCTCTCTCTCTCTCTCTCTCTCTCTCACACACACACACACACACACACACACACACACACACGCACGCACACACACAAGCCTTTGGTTCCACCACAGTTTGCCTCTCCTTTTGTTCCATGTATATTTGGTCTTAACTATTTACTTCATATGACCTAGAATTATTTGGGAAGTCTTAATGGGAGTTAACTAGGTGAGGTTAGTCTGTAGGGATGTCTATGAAGAACTTCCTTGATTGTTAATTGATGTAGAAATATTTAGTCCATTGTGGGTGGTACTAGTCCCTAGGCCAGGGATCCAGAACAGAGAAGTATTAAGAAACTGAACTGAGCAGGAGCAAGCATGAGTGTATTTATTTCTCTATATATCTCTTGACTACAGATGTATTGTGACCAGTTGCTTGACTCCTTCCTTTCATATTCCTGAAATGATGGTCTTTAACCTAGAATTATAAGTCAAATAAACCCCTTCCTCTCTGGTGTTTCTTTATGTTAGGATAATATATCATAGCAACAGAAAATAATTTTGCGCATTTAAACAAAACCTACTATCGACAAATGAGGTAAAACATGCAGTGAATGTGTGTTTCTTTGTCTAACTTATTTTATTTAATATGGTTATTTTTAGTTCTATCCATTTTCCTACAAAAGCATGACTTCATCCTTTATGGTTAATAAAATTTCATTGCATATAAATACTTCATTTTTTATTGATTGATGTGTAGACAGACACCTAGGCTGATTATACATATTTTAGGTACATAATCCAAGTAGGGTAACTTAGTAATACAGTAGGGTACCTGGTTAATACAGTTCTCATTTTAGTTCCAGAAGAATTTCTATATTTTCACAGTGGGTGAATCAATTTTTATTCCCATAACTAATGAATAATGGTTCCATTTTCTCCTGTTATTCTTCTTAAATTTGTTATTTGCTTTTCTTTTCAACTCATCTGTAAAATTGTATGTGTAAGTATGTATGTCTATTTGCTTGTATGCATAACACATGCATGCAAAGCCTGTAGAAGCCAGAGACTTCAGATTCCTAGAACAGGAGCTACAGATGACTGTGAGCCACCATGTTCATGCTGGTAACTCCTAATGAATGAGTCATCTCTCCAGTCTCATTATTGATTTTCTTAATTACAGTCATTCTAACTGGGATGAAATAAAATTGCAACATGTTTTTTTTTAATTGCCTTGATGTCTCAATATGTTTAGCATTTTTGTATGGCTATTAGTTACTTGCCCTTCTTTGTAAAAATAGCTGTTTATTTCAGTAACCCATTTATTGATTGTGATGCTATGGGTTGGGTTTTCAGGCTTTTTTTAGTTCTTTACACACTTAAAGTGTTAATCCTATGCCATATATATGGATAACAAAATTTTTTCTCCAATTCTGTACGCAACTTCTTCACTCTATTAATTATTTTATTTTTATAGAGAAACCTTTTAATTTTGTGGAATTCCAATTGGCATTTCTTGATCTTATTTATTTAATGGGTATTAGTCTTTTGTGGAAAGTTCTTACCTCTACTTCTATTAAAGTATTTTCTCCTAACAGTTTTAGAGTTTTAAGTCTTTTATTTTTATTTTTAACTTTTATATAAAAGTTAGAGATGGAGACATAATTCCATTCTTCTGCATGTGGTTACCTATTTTTCCCAGCATCATTTGCGTAGAGTCTGTCTTTTCTCTCATTTGCATTTTTGGCATTTTTGTTAAAACTAGGTAGCTATAGATTAATATATTAATTCTCTACATCCTCTGTTCTATTTCAATGATGTATGTGTCTATGTGGCAGTACTATGTCTCCATTGTATAACTTGACATCAAGATTTGACATAACTTACACTAATTTTGTTTCTTTAGTTGGTCGGTAGGTTGGTTGCTTGGTTGATTTTTTTGTTGTTTTGTTTTCATTTTTGATTTTTGGGTTTTTTCCCCTCAAACTTACTTTGGCTATCTCTTGGTCATGTGGATTTATATCTGAATCCTCTATTCTATTTTACTGATATATGTGCCTGTTTTGTAACAGTACCATTCTTCTTTTTTACTCTTTGGTATAATATGAAATTATACACAATAATATTTTCATTTTGCTCAGATTTTGTATTTATTTATTTTTCGCTATCTAGGGTCCTTTGTGATTCCACATAAATGTTAAACCTGTTGTTGGCCTTTTGGTTTTTGTTGTTTTGAAACTCCTGTTTGTCTGATTGGTTGGTTGATTTTTAAGTCTATGAATTAAAATTTTAGTGGAGATTACATTGAATCTATAGATTTTTCACAAGATTAATTTTTCTGCCACCTCATAATCATAGAAAGTAGATTTTTTCTAGTATCTATTTCTTCTGTTAATGTTTTAAAATTTCCATTATAAGTTATTTAACTTCCTTAGTGGGTTTATTCCAATTTATTTTTATTTTCTACTCTACTGAAAGTGTTCATAAGTTCCTAGACTTTGCTAGTAGTCTTTAGCATCTCTAATGTATAGAATATCATCAGAAAATGAGTATATTTTGACACATTTTCCCCATTTGTACTCCTTTTATCTCTATCTTGTGTTCTTGCTCCAGATGAAACATAAATCCCTGAATCAATGAAGAGTGGAAAATTGAACATCATTACTTTATTCTTTATTTTAGTGGGGAAATTTTTCAGCTTTAAATTCCCTCTTCTATGCCCATGATTCATAAGCTTGATTAACTTATGATGTATCATAGACCTTATATGTTTTGCTCATACATTATTTTGTCTGTGTTAGCATTTGAATATTCTGATTCAGCTACCTTGTCTTCAAGACTTGATTGATTGACACTATCTTCCACTTGATCCATTTTAAGGTGAGACATATCATTGGGTGTTTTTTATTTTCATTTTCAGTTTTTCATTTTTGTATTACTTGGGATTTGCTAAAGAAATAGAATTTATATAATGAACATATAATATATAATTAATATAAATATAATACATATGTGTATGGGACTTATTAGGTTGGCTTATAGGTTGTGGTCGAGCTAGTCCAATAATGACTGCCAACCAACAAAAAGCCTAAGAATCCGATAGTTGTTCACCCACAGCCTACAACTCAGTTGTCTTCAGAATACATCATAATTCCAAAAAAGCAGGCTCTAATGCCAATGAATGAATAGATTTGCCTGCCAGAGTCAGAGAAATAGGCAATGAGCAAAGAACATCCTTCTTCCGTGTCCTTTTTATAGGCTACCACCAGACACTATGGCCCAGATAAAAGTACACTTTTCTAACTCAAAAGATCCAGATTAAGTTAATTCTTCCTATTGCAAACAATTTAATTAATTAAAACTCTGCACAGGTGAACCCAGCCACTTGAGTTTTAGTTCATTTCAGATGTAGTCAAGTTGACACCAAGAATATCTACCACAAAATTTAACATTTCAATTTTAATATTTAAATATCTTTATCTTTTTATTTAAATCCTTTTATATCCTGTATTTACTTCTTTATTTAATTCAGAGGATTATTTATATTATTTTAAACTCATTTAAATGTATATTAGTGTCATTTTTAAGTTCATTGAAATTTTTAATTGTTGTTTAGGATTTTATAGAGTTCACTGATATCCTAATCTATTGGTGAAACTGATATCTTTGAAGGAAATATGACGTCTTTGTTTTTCATGTTTTCTGTATATCTACATTGAGACTTTGTACATAAAAGTTTAGATTATTGTTTGCAAGTTATTGATTCTACTTTTACTTTAATTTTTGAGATTGTAATATAATTACATTTCTCCTCTCCCTTTCCTCTCTTCAAACTCACCCATATACACCTCCTTGATGTCTTTCAGATTTATGGTCTTTGTTTTTAATAATTGTTGCATGCATATATGTATGTGTATACATACATATTCCTAAATAGAAACTGCTCAGTCTGTACAATATTACCTCTATGTATTTTTCCCAAAACTGACCATTTAATGGCAAATAACCAGTTAGTGTGCTCTTGCTTGAAGAAGACTATTTCCCATATTCTCAACATTTTCTATTGAGCTCTGATTCTTTGTGTAGGGTTGAGACTTTGCTGGCTTTTTCATGTCTACTTTGTTATGTCTATTGTTGTTGTCCTTGTTCTGTTCAAGTTCCAACAGTGGTGTTCATGAGACTTTATGGGTATAGCTTCTGACATTATTAGGAGTCACACTATTGTAGCACTCTCTAGTCCTCTGTCTTTTACTAATTTTGACCCCTTTTCTTATACAAGGCTCTCTGAGCTTCACATGTGGGAGTGGTTTGTAGATATATACACTTGGACTGGACTCTACAATTCTCTGTTTTTATTGGTTATGATTTTCTGTAGTGGTCTCTTTATATTGCAAAGAGAAGTTTCCTTGATGAGGGTGAGGACTTTTTAAGTGACATATTCTTCCAGTTGAATCTGACAAAAGGTATAAGTGGGACTATTTTGCAACTGGTATTTCTTTCCATTGGACCAAGCACCAGTCTACAGCCTTACTCTGAGAGCAGAATATAAACTGAAGAAATAATTGATATAGTCATTCCTTAACATCAATATCTTCTGACATACAAAGAAAATATAGTGTTTACTCAGATGATCACTATTAAAGATAAGAATGGGATGAATTAAGCTGAATATAACTAGGAGTTTGTATCAGAATAATAGAGAAAAATTTAATTTGGAAAAGTGAAATTGGGATGTTAGAATGAACGGAACTAAAGATTGTTAAGTTATAGAAGCTTATAATTAAGAAATAAGAGTGTAGATATAGAGAATGAGATGACAAATGAGGTAAGAAAGACAGTAAATAAATGAGTTATAAGTAGAAGAACACAGTGCAAAAAATATAGCACAATAGGAACAGAAACATGTAGTCAGAAGTGTTCTGACCTGTCCTAGCCCTGAGGTCCAGACCTAAAGTCTCCTAGCTACTTAGTCCCAAATAATTACATAAAAACTTATATTAACTACAAGCTGTTTGGCCAATGGTTCAGGCATAGTACTATCTAACTCCTATACTTTAACTTAAACCATATTTTTATCTATGTTAAGCCGTGAGGCTTGTCACCTTTTGTTCAGCGCAGCATTCTCATCTTCTTTGCTCTACATCTTCTGGCATCTCTCCCCAACTCTGCCCTACTTCGTCATTATCTCTGCTTGGATTTCCTGCCTGCTTCCCAGCCTCCTTGCCATAGACCAAAACAGAGGGTTGTTTTTTTTTTTTATTAATCAGTGGTAATAAAGCATACTCACAGCATACAGAAAAATATCACCACAGAAACATACTGAAGAATCACACAAACTAACTGAGCTGTATAAACCTAAAAGAAATTAATACATATTTACTGATGCGTGAAGCTTTTAAAAGAATAAAAATCAAGCTGGCAAGATAGTTTCCTGGGTAAAAGTATGTGCTACCAAACCTGACAACCTGAGTTTTATCTTCAGAACATACGTGGTAGAAGGACAAAACTAATTTTAAGTTGTCATCTGACCTCATATGCTCTTATGCTCTTTCACACACACACACACACACACACACACACACACACACACACACACATAATATAAGATAAAATAAAAGCTGAATTAACATAAAGATAAAATTAAAAATCTTTACTACAATTTTTATGTTGCTGGGACTTGAGAGATATCTCAGTGTTTTAAGGTACCCATTGATCTTCCAAAAGGGTTTTCCCAGTACTCCCGCCTGTTGAGGAATAAATTCTGTAACTCTAGTTTCAGAGGCTACAATATGTTTTCTTCTGACCTCCTTGGGTACATTCACACTCTATCTTTCAATCTATCTCTCTCTCTCTCTCTCTCTCTCTCTCTCTCTCTCCTCCCTATTTATCTCCATCCCTTCTCTCTCATATATATAAATAAAATAAACCTGTAAAAATATTAAAATTAAAAATATATAACAGCTCACACATTTCCCATTAAAATGAATGTTGAATTACTCAATTCTCTAAAATGTCTTATGGATTAAACAATGCTGATGAGACCAGCTATTCTCAACTCCACTTCAAAGTTGCCAAAAACATGGGTCGGTATGCAGACTCAGTAGATTTCAAACAGGTAGCTACTGTTGGGTTAAATTTTTGTGCCAGTATCAGCAGGCCTTCCCTTAGGAGTTTCCCAGCTCAGAGTGGAGCACAATAGGCTATCTCCCTCCCCTACTGTTTTCCATGAAATGGATAGTCAGGCTTTTATGTATAGATTTCAGTTCTTAGGACCATCCTGTGGCTACCGCACCACTTTTATTTACTTGTTATCTGGGCATATTCACCTTACAAAAACATAGGTTATCAATTTGATCTTAGTTTAAGCAAACTTGGTCCAGTAATCTCTAGTTCATGTCAATTGTGGAAGCATATTCAGGGCCTTCTGTGGTTTTCAGTTCTTATGCCTCTGTCCTTGGTGGATGAAGCTTATAATTAAGAAATAAGAGTGTAGATATAGAGAATGAGATGACAAATGAGGTAAGAAAGACAGTAAATAAATGAGTTATAAGTAGAAGAACACAGTGCAAAAAATATAGCACAAGAAGGGGTCTTCTCCTCTTCTTGGCAGAGTAGTTCGATTGTAGTTTCTCTGTGCACCTGCTTTTTCACATCTTTTTAGACTGACAAGCCAGATGTCATCTTTCAGATTCTTGGAAATACAGGAGAGTGTTACTTTTCCCCAATTCCATATTCTTTTTTTTTCTTTTTCTGCGTACCATAAATCACTTCCAGATTTCTTATAATATCTAGCAAAATGCAAACTCTATGTAAATAATTGTTATACTTCAGTACCCCATCAACTATCACAAGAAGAATATGCATGATCAGAATAGAGGCAATTGGTTTCTCTTTCTTATTTTAAAGATGTTTTAATATTTAATAGATTTTATGTTATGTATATAGGTGTTGTGCCAGCCTGTATGCTTGTCCACTACGTTCATGCCTGCCCTAAGCGGCCAGAAGGTGCTGGCTCCTCTGGTACTGAGCTAACAGAAGATTTGTGAGCTGCCACATGGTGCTTGATAAGGAAACTAGTGCTCTGCAAGGGCAGCAAGCAAGTGCTTTTTGCTGCTGAGCCACCTCTCCAGCCTCATTTATCTTTATTTTTATTTATGTATATAAAAAATTATCTGCGTGGGGGTTTATACATGTGAGTGCAATGCACACAGAAGCCAGAAGAGGTTATTGGAGACCCCTGGAGCTATAGTAACAAACAGCTGTGAGCCACCTGAAGTGAGTGCTGGGAACTAAGCTGCAGGCTTCTATAAAAGCAGCAAGAGTTCTTTACTTTGAACCATCTCTCCAGCCTACAGCCTGTTTTATTTTCACTTTTCTTTTATTTTTTAATTTTTTTAAAAATTTTATTTATAAAGTCTTTTTTACCCGTGTATCCCCTTGCTCCCACTCCCTTCCCCCTCCCAACCCCTCCCAGAGTCAGACTTCAGCCTCCCTCCTCTCCATCCCCCATCACCTCCCCAGAAAGGGCAAGAAGTCCCAAGGTGGATCAGCATCCACTCCAGGCAAGTCCGATTTCCTCATCCTAATATCAAGACTGGGTTAGGTGTTCCTCTGGAAGGAATGGGCTCCAAGGTGCCAGTCCATAAACAGAAACACAGTCTAATCCCTCCCCTTGAGGCTCCACATACTTCAACTAGCATTAACCATGATTGGTTAAAAATATTAATGAAGAACTTGCATTTTTGAAACAGCACCTCTAATTGTCAGAGACATTATTCCAGAAGTTCAAATTTTAATATAAATGAAATTACCTTTCTTTAACTTCAAATAGACCACATTTTATAGTCCATATCTATAATGGAATATTTTAACATTATTGTGAACTTAAAAAATAATCTAAATAATCACTAACAAACAGGTTTCTACTCTGTAACATCTCCTCGTGCTGTTGACAAGCTGGAATACCTTCCTGAAAATAGAACTACAATATATTGTAAAGAATACTTAGTGCCCAGCCTGAACTACAAGAGAGTAAATGTTTGTCACCTAGCATAGACTTGGATAATCATGTAAAACATCATTTGTAGAAGATTCTTTGGTTGTATTTCAGTAAGTTATAGATAATTGAATCATGTTTCTCCTGTTAAATATTCTCTTCTATTTCAGCAACTGTTATTTCTCAGTCTTCATTAATTCCATTTTACATTATTTGTATATATACTGACATTTTATAAGCTGACATATGAAAAATATTAGTTGCAAGTTATATTTTATATAAGCCTGCACATAAAGACAAACATATATGAGACAGAAAGAGAGCATATGAATGAGAAATGTTTGAGGCAAATGGGCTACAAACTTTAGACATTCATGAAAGCTTAACAGTCTACCCAAAGTTCAAACAAGTGGTAAGTAAATTAAAAACACCTATTTAGAAGAATTTGGTGAATTTTACTTTAAGCCCATTGTTAGTGATATAATATGACAGAAATAATATTTCAAGGAATACGCTGTGAGAAGTTATTTGAGATAAAAAATTATATAGGGTTAGGGTTATTGGTCAGGGTTAGATTATATAGGTAGGTAAATAAGTTGATTTTAAGAAACATAATTGGACACATTCCACAAATGCATGCTTTCTGTTAATTTTTGTCAATCCATGAACATGATTCTCTCTAGCAATCCATGTTACTGTACTCTTTTTGTTTATAAATTTAATCATGTATTTTAGCCACTTTAAAATGTCATATAATTCTTTCATGATTTGCTCAACTTTGCATCTGGCTTAACTTAGTAGTTTAATCATAGCTTACATTATAATTTATTTTATCCTTTCACAATTTATTTCTAGTTATCCTGTTCTATATGTCTCTTAATTTTGCCCTTATGTATCTTTATAATACATATAAATTTGCTCCTTTTTTAGTGTGTTTGAGCTACATCATCTTCACAAAACAAAAGAAAAAAATTAAAAAACAAAGTGATTGTCTTAGTCCATTTCTCTGATAACTGTTAAAAAGCAAACAGCTTAAGGTTGGAAGCACTTGGTTGTTACAGAATAAAGAAGATAGATAAAAAGTTATACATGGATAGAGAAAGAAACTCCCTATCTAATATAATATTAAGAAGTCTTTAGAAATAAGGTTAATAACTAAAAACAGAAAAGCAGAAACCCTGTTTTAAAATCCTCTAATACAAGCTCAAGCTTCTACTCCATGATGTAGTTAGAAGTTTTTGTTGTACCAGAAACTCTCAAATACTCAGCAGCTGATTTCCAAATAATTGACTCAGGGGCTCAATATTATAGTAACTGCTGGACCAGTAGCTCATGCATATTACTATCTAGCTTTTACACTTAAATTAACCCATATTTCTATTTATGCTTAGCCACTTGTCTTGGTACCTCTGGGTAATTCTGCCCAGTTCATAATTCGCATCTTGCTTCCTCTAAGTCTTTTGCTTCTCTGTCTTTTGTCTTCCCAAAATATTCCTAGTCTGGTTGCCCCACCTATACTTCCTGCCTAACTACTGGCTAATCAGCACTTTATCAAACCAATACCAGTGCCAAATCTTAAAGTGTACAAGAGCATTAACTCACACCATGAACTTTATCTTTCTCTTCAAGGACCTGCTTCAATAAAATTACTTGGATTTTTCACTATAAATGCTCCCTCAGCACACCTCTGTCTTCAGTCTCTTATGCACTTTGAATCTCTTTTTTTATCAATGCACTTTTAAGATCTCATTACTTATGATGGAATGTTCACTTGTTTAACTCCAAAAGACTGTGATCTTATTTACTACTGATTTTCATGGTCCTGTGGCAGAATAGCAAAGCCAAAAGCATGTATGATTTAAAATAAAATAGACTGATGATTAACTTCTAGCTCAGTGGGTTTACAAGATGTACAACTTTCAATAACCTTTCACAATAAAGTTTATAATGTCTTTCAAGATTGAAGGGAGTATTAAATATATATTTTCTATAAAGTTTCAGATATATAGTTGACATCATATAAATGGTACCTATTAATGATTTTTCATAGCATATATAGTACTGGTTGGAGAGAATGAGAGAAGGTCCATGGGTGGAAGGAGCAAGAGACTGATTCCAACAGTACTCAATGCAAACATCCAGTCTCCCATGACAGTAGGGTAGTATAAGCAATAGGATGGATATTAGATGAGAATATGGACCTAGATGTAAGTTTCATCATGCATCATAAATACAAGACAATAAGAAAAAAGAGAATAAGAGTACAAATTAGAAAATAAACCCACTGTTCATTGACAGTGTAAAACATGGGAAAAATAACCACAGAAGTCAAGACTTTGTCCTTGACATATACATTTATCAAAATTGGGTTAGGTATGGCAAAATGATAAATTTTTCAATCCAGATGAATGAATAAGCTAGTCAATTAGAGTAAGCATATCAGGGTGATCAACGGGTATAGTTTCAGTGTGTTTTGGGAGGTACTGGACATATGAAAAAGATTAATAATCCAAGCTGAAAAACATGTTGAAAATCAAGTACTGAAAAGTCTAAGAGTTCCAGGGTTACAGTCACATTGGGGAATTCTTTTACCAAATATTTAGGGTAAATAATCCTTTAAAATGTCTTTGATTAGTATTGACTCCCCAAAAGAAACCAGAGATCTGATATCTGTGAAATTGTTCAGGACCATGATATCAAAATAAAAACCAATAGTTGTAATTTCCTGAGGCTTTACTTTGCAATGGTATAGGATACCAAGAATCTGTGAGAAAGAAACAAGAAGACTTGGCATAGCCTCTTGACAAATTTTCACAGCTTTTTCTAAGTGGGCATAGTAGTGATGTTAATTCACTCAAGCAGGAAGAAACTTTTAGAAGAAAAATGATGGAAAACAGCTGGAAAATGAAGAACTGGCAGAAAAGTTCAGAAATGAGGCAAAGAAACAAGTGAGGCAGGAAGAAATTATAATCCTCATGAATTTTAAATAGTAATTGGCATAACAATATTTCAATATCTTTGAAGCATAATACTTAATTTGAGGTCATGAAATAAAATTAACTAGCTCCCCCAAACTGAACCTGAATGTATAATCAACTGTTCATTCACTCTGGGACTAGAAGAGGGGACTAAAAACATTGAGACATGATTAACCCGAAGGAAATTGGGGGGAAGGAAGACACCGGCTCATTTTAATTGAGCTTGTGTTTTAGCCACTCTGTAGTGACTTCTGCTCTGCTGTTCCTTTCACGGGAATAGTAGAGAGCATCCACAGCTCTGCCAATGTTTCCAGGCCTATAGGGAAATGTCAGATGTCATTTTGGTGTTTTTTAAATTATGTTGTGCTTGAAAGTTTTATGCAAGTGTGTGTCAGAGATCTTATGATCTTAATATCACATTTAAACTCAGATTCAGCTTAGGCAGGAAAATCCTTTTCATTTCCTGCTATTTGGGATGAGTCAAGTTTGTACAGCACATCAGAGAGAAAGTACTGCAGAAACATCTCATATGCCTGCAGATTCCAATCATTTGCCTTGTATTTTCACTCTTCTGTAACCTGCTAAGTGTATTCAGGAAGCAGCAAAAGCATCATGCTAGCTGGGAAGTTGTGGGGAGGAAAAGCCAGTGACTACAGAGAAATAGAAACCATATTTTCAAACTATTACTCCCCTGCTTATGCTGTGATGAAAGTTGAATTCCCTTCCAAGGGGAGACTCAACCAATGAGATGCATTGTTTCTACAAATTCTTTTGACCCACTCAGGCTTCTACTGAAATAAGGGTCATAGCTTTTCATGAAATACTGAGGTAGTTTACATAAAGAAATTTCAAATCACTAGAAAGGAAACAATTGCTTCTGTCTTGAGATATAAAAGATTGTCCTTCCTGAAATCATTTGCTCAGAAAAAATATTTCTCTAGCTTAAAAATCACATACAATTTGTAAGTGCCCACTGGCTCTGAAAGGCTCTTTTTTATGTTAGTATATGATTTTCTCCTTTAAAGCTTATAAAAAATATGTTTCTTGGGAGTTTCTTTCCTTGCTGTGTAGAGAAGCTAGAGGAAAGAGAAGTCTAGTAATGCCCCTCTGTGGCAAACACATGTATCACAGATTGTATTTCCAAGACGCTGCCCTACTCATGCTCACCTGTTTCTTCTTCCATTGATGAAGTATGTGTGTTAAAGTGGAACAGCCAGAATAGAAGCAATCTGAAATATGCCTAACAACACTGATAGTTAATAAGAATGTAATGTGCTTTAAAAAATTTTGCTGTAAAAGCTTTTACTTAGCCAACAAATGTTAAAGACAGCAGAGTTTTTAAATAACTTGCTTTAAATATAAAGAATTGCTCTCATTACTTACAGAAATTCAAGTTCTTACACGTGAAGTAAGATGACCCACGTGATGATAAATGGTATGCATGTTTTTTTTTATTTTGTTTAAGGTTAAATCCCCAGAACTTTGATATTAATGAGCAAATAGAAAGGATTCACATAGCAATGCAGTATATAGCCCTTGGAAGCATCTAATGTATAGTCTCATGAATTCGGCTCTCTTAGAAAATACATATGGGCAACAACAGCCCATTATTTAGAATGGAAGATCCTGGTGATTTGGTCATTATTTTTTCCATCTTTCCTTATAAATAGCATTGCTTAAAGACAGAAGAGAGAAAAAAAGAAGGAAGAATACTAATGGATGAATTATCAAAAGAAAAATGGAAGCAAAGTGAAATGAAAATCTCAATTATTGTGTATGGTTCCTGTGTATTCCGAACTATAAAATCACCCCTGCCAAAAGATAATGTGGCAGAGTTTACTGTTATTCAGCCCACAGTTTGAGATTATAAAATATAGCCATTCAACAGACAGACCCATATCCATCTGAAGCATATTTTAATTACGAGAGAGAGAGAGAGAGAGAGAGAGAGAGAGAGAGAGAGAGAGAGAGAGAGAGAAAGAGAGAGAGAGAGAGAGAGAGAGAGAGAGAAGCTAAACAATGATTGACCATCACAGAGCAGACATGCACTATCTTCTGAGTCTATCACTTGTTTCTGCTGTCATCTGCAGTCCTGCTGTCTTGCTTTTTTTCCCTTTTGGAAGGGGAGCTGGACATTAGAAACTCACTAGAGGTCTTGACTACAAACGCAGTCACACACATAATGGTGTTGTTCCATTCTGACCAAAAACCTTTTTATATTCTGTAGCCTTACATTCTATTCATGATGCAGTTTTCTTGTGTATCAATAGTTCCTGGATATAAAACACATCTGACCATATCTTTAAGCCTTTGTGGGTGAATTTTCCATCTCTTGTCCTCCTGACAGATTGACAGTTCTTCAGAAAATTGACTCACATGGCCCAGCTTCTAAGACATCATGCCTATTGATAATTGTCCAGTGATAAACATTTTATTTTTCAATGAGTCTCTGGGTTTAGCTATTGTTGTTTCCTTGTATACATATAATAAGATAACAATAAATTCTGTATCACACAAAAAAAGAAATCATGCCAAGTTCTCTAGAGAACAACCCTTCTCTTTGCTGTTTGTTCATGGTTTTCCCTTTTCATTATCCACTGCATGGGATAAACATAATCTATATAGAAATCAATAATATGAAAAAGAGAAGCACACAAAGAAAAAGAATATCAATTTGACCCCTCATTTCCTTGTCATAGCCAATATGCTCTCATTTTAGATGTGGCCTTTGAGTAGTGTGTTTTCCTCTGGCATGTACATTATATCTGAAGCATTGTTATATTATTTATTTACTTATTTATTTATAATAAATCTAATTCTAGCATTTAGAAGGCTGGGGCAGAAGGATTGCAGTGATTCCAAGTTCTAAGTCAAACTAAGACAAGAAAAAAAGAAACACCCAACCTAAAAAGTAAAATCTAGAGCACAAACATATCTATTTATAGTTACATAGGTTAAAAAAGAAGAATGACAATTCAAACAATATTTATAGTTCCTATGTATATGAAAAGATGTAAATGATTGTGATCAGTGAAGTTGTTTTTAGAATCCCTTTCATAAATAAAAATGAATGTTTGTGTTAAAATATTATGTTTGCTATATTTCCCTTACTAACCTTCAAGTTCCTCATCTCAAGATGCACTTAGCCCTTCTCCTTCTTCTGTCTTAGAACCCAGCCTGAAATTCAAAGTGCTTTCAGTATCCCTTGCTAGGATCCGGAAAGGGTGGAGGGAGCGGAAACTGCAGTTGGGATGCAGTTTAAATTGTGCAAGATTGGATCTTTCATCTCACAGCCTCAGTGATAGAAGTTTCTACAAGAGACTTGTTCTCTCTGAGTTCATTTGTAACCTAGCAGGAATCTGATTCAGTACTACACACTAAAATGAAGTAATGAGATTAATTTAGTGGAATATCCTTCTGATAATACTTAACTTTCTACAAACAAGACTGTCTAGTTGAACTAGTGCCTCATCCCACCCTTGTAAGACTTTTTATTCTTAGATAATCATAGTATGGTAACATTAGAGATATCTGGAATTCAGAAGCATCACAGAATGCACCTCAAATGGCTGACACAGGACTGTCACAGATGCTGCTCCCACTATCAGTACAGAAGAATCTGGTGAAGGATACAACTTAGTGCTGTCATCAGGAGGTGGCTTCAATATCAAACCCAGGTGAGTAACAGTTTAGACTCAAGTCTATTCCTCCATAACTCATAGAAATTTTGAGATACCTATGATAGTATTAAAGACACGATCTTCAAATTGAAAAGCAGAAATTTGAGCATTAACGTTGCATTCTGTGGTCCCACAACAGACCACTAAATCTTCCATCTATATTTGAAAAGGCTTTCTAGAAGTTTCTGAAGGATACTGAAGTATGAACATCGCTCTTCTGCTATTTGCAATGGCCCTGAACAAATAGAATATCTTCTCATCACTTTGTTAGAAGACTGCCATTTGCAGGGCTCTTTTTAAAAGGCTAATACAATGAAAAGGTTCAAATGCCTTCACAGCCTCAAAGGAAAAGAGCAATGAGATGAAAAAGACTACCTACAACCTAGAGATACAGAGAAACTAAAATCCATTTCTTTTCAATTGCTTTCACATTAACACAAGTGTTTAAAACTCAAATGTTATGCAAGGCAATGAAATTATAGTTTGTTTTGGTTTGGTTTTACAGTGCTAGAGAGTGTAACATATCTTAGGCAAATATTCGACTTCTAAGCTAATCAACCCCTGTATTTATTTATTTCACTTAATCTCCGTTATTTTTAATAGGAAATTATTTTAATTTTTAGGTTATTTTTGTGAATTTCATACATGAGTACTGTATTTGCACAATTTTCACCTTTCTCCCATGCTCCCACTCCTTCTGAAAGTCATAGCCTCTTTTTTATTATTACTGGTGGGAGGGGTATGCACACGTGTGTGTGTGTGTGTGTGTGTGTGTGTGTGTTACTATAAATTACAATTTTTAAAATTGTTTTTGGTACTTCAGTACCATGGAAGGTGAATTCAATTGTCAACCATTAAAAAAGGGAAAATATATAATGATATTGGAATTAGAAAAAATCTTTTATATCTTCTTTCATTATTTGTGTCATTTTGCCTATACCCTGTCTTTCTTCATTCCCTGACATCACTCTCTCTGTGTCCTTTCTAAATTTTGTTATATCCACACACCTATACATGTCACATATAGACACATGTGTACATGTCTATATGTAAACTAGTATTCACATACAGAAAAGAACCTGAATCCTTTTTTTTCTGAGTTTTGGTCTCCTGGCTTAATATTGTGCTTTCCAGGTATACCACATGACATTTTATAATGTACATTATACCTTTTGTGTATATATTCTTTGCCCTTCTCTATATCAGACACATCAATCAAGAGGCCTGAATCTTCCTTATGAACCAGATTTTGAAGTCTCCATAAAAGTCTCTTGAATATATCATAGTTTATCTAACTACCACAATGAATTCTGTTAAATATAACATTTTTTTAAAACCAAGATCTGTGTCCATCATCATTCTAAATTCTATTCATTCAATTGACATATTGCCTGAGCCCAAATTTGCTCTGAGGATGTCTACATCACAACATTTGTTCCTAAAGATAAGACTGTCATTTACTACCTTTAGGCTTTTTCTCACATTCTCCTTTGAAGCTTAGTTTCTGCTGTAAGCACTGTCAGATTTCTGTGTTTTGACCCGAGTACAGAACCTTACATTTATCCCTGTTAAATTACATTATGTTATTTCATCTCAGATTGTTCCACCCTGTCAAGATCTTTTGGTATCCTAACTCTACTACCCAACTCTCTCTGTCCTTTTCAGCTTTGACAACTGTAAGGCTGATTAGATTCTCTTCCATACATTCATCTAAGTTTCTACTTCTAAAATGAATGTGGGTAATTCTCTTGAGAAGTCTCTGTCTACACAAGGCCGCGTTCATTCTTTCAATGTCTCCTGCTAACTCTCAACTCCTATAATTAAATATATATTAAAAAGATTTTTCTTGCTGAACATCAATTTTGTTTCCTTAGAAAAGAATGGAATGATGACAAAACTGACAGATGCTGAGGTCATCAGTAGCACCTCGGGATCTGATCTCAGTCTCCAGGTAGATAAATATCCATTAATCAGGTCCTTGATAAGGAGAAAATTTAGTTCCCACTTACCTTTCTCACCTGAAATTTTACAAAATATATTTGGCTTATTACTGGTTTATTGAAGTGTAAACACTCATTGTCAAATCCTTTATCTACAATATAAAATTTTGCCAAAGGTGACAGTAGGAAGATTTGCTTAATATGCTTAGTGACAATATGGTGTCCTTAGCCATCAATAATTCTATTCACAACCTAAAATTCCATGTTTAAAAAACTTTGTGTAAGTGCTTACCTAAAGACAATTTATCCATGGGAGAATGTAGGGAGAATCATCCTACTACCACCAAAACTTTCTTATTATAAGAGAATTAAACCAAGTGGGTAAAATTCACATCATTTGTACAAGAATCTATATGGGGTTTTTTGATAACCAACATACTCTTAAAAATCAATTAACTCATGTGAAAATTCACCCACTTGCATGAATATTTGTGATCAGTGAAGAAAACACAACAGCCAACCCACTGGGACAAGAATATATATTCTTGAAGAAACAAGCCAGTCCCATAATAATCTGCTATCATATAAAAAAATAAATATAGTTACTCAAGAATCAACAATCGTAGGAAGTTATCATGGAGGATAAATTAAATTAAATGCATATGGTGCATAAAAATTTCAAGAAATAAAAATAATAAGAATAAAATTTTAATAATCACAAAAATGTTTCTGATGCTCTCGCTCTCTCGCTCTCTCTCTCTCTCTCTCTCTCTCTCTCTCTCCCTCTCTCTCCCCCCACACACACACATCCCTATACAAACACAAAAGTAAGCTCAGTACCTCCTCCTCCAAACTGATGGATAATTTTATGGTCTTACCCAATATCCAGTTTCTTAGCATATTGACTATATCACAGTAAAATGAATGAAATTTCACATTGTCCTTCAAAAAAAACCCCAAAGTTCCAAAAATACTCTTTATTTGGGGGATTTCTCCAAAGGCTATTTCTCCTTCAGGGTCCCTCTTACAGGTATATATGTAGCAGATATCTCTCTTACTCTATCTTTCATAGCAAAGCCCTTTTCTAGTTTCATGATGGGAAGCCTTTATCTTCCCTTCAAGATCCTGACATGTTGTCTTTGGTGTGATGTTTTTTCTCTATTAATTACTCTTCCATTTCAAAGCCTGATGCAGAACCCTATGGTCATGAGTCTTTCCCACCTAATAAAGGACTTTCTTCAGGATAATAAGTCTCAGCTTCTTTTTTCATAAACTAACCAAACCCATATCTTGTAACAGCAGGAAGAATAACTTTAGATAAATTTTATAAACCCAAATGATGAATGGCTGAGAATGAGCATACTAGAGTGTTAGAATGGCATATAAGTCCAAGATACTAATCTCAAGAATATGTAAATGAAACATATACTAAAAACATTCATAGTTTTTAAAATAAGCACTTAGTAGCTGATCACAGTGGCATGGTATATAGGTTTTTTTTGCTAGATTTTTCTTTTAAAATGATTTTACTTAAAATTAATAGTTTAAACCCTGAGAGTAATAGAATTTGTAAAACATTAAATTGTGTATTTAAATGTGGAGAATTTAATCATTTATTGAATTAATAAGTAGTGTTGACTAGCATCAAATGTGAAACTATTGAAAAATGTTCTGACTTTTCTCAGAAGAAAAATATATATACTGTACTTACCCCCACAAATAAAACAGATATTTAAAACAGATATTAATAGCTTAGAAAAAATTTATATATATATTTATTATTTGGAGATTTTACATTATGCACCCCATCAAACTTCGTTATCACAGCTCTCAGATTCATACTCACTCTTATGATTGCCCAATTTATAAACAACACCCATTCATGCTGCTCATTTACTTACTTGAGCATAATTAAACTCCCTGTGGTCAGACCTTTAAAGAAAACAAGTCATTCCTTGCCCACATCCTTGCCAGAGGCCATTAATGCATACATGAGGCACTGTGTCACTTAGCTGTGTTCTAGCCTTAAGCTCTTGTATACAATGACATTTTTTTAAGTCAACTAATGAGTGAGTACATCCCCTGCTTATCTTTCTGGGACTGTGATACTTTGCTCAGGAGGATATTCTCCATGTCCATCCATTTGCTTGCAAATTTTAGAATATCATTTATTTCTTACTGCTGAGTAGTGCTCCATTGTGTAGATGTACCACAGTTTGTTAATCCATTCTTCAGTTGAGGGGCATCTAGGTTGTTTCCAAGTTCTTGCTACTATGAATAATGCTGCTATGAACATAATTGAGCTAATGCTTTTGGGGTGTGAATGTGTGTCTTTAGGGTATATGCCTAAAACTGGTATTGCTGAATCCTTGGGGAGATTGATTGGTTAACTCAGTATCAACTAAAACACACATCTACAATTGTCCATATGCTCTCAAAAAGACCAAATATTTGAAAATTTTAATGCAGAAACAAAACAGTAATATGTTATCAACCACTGTAATCTTGAGAGAAAGGAAAATATTGGCATATCACAGAAACATTCCAGCCAATACGATGAGCCCACACTTTTTTTCACATTAGATCATCATTTTGCTGCCTTAGAATTGCATGATTTAGAAGAACTTCCAAAAATCTTGAGTACTTATAAGCAAAGTGCAAAGCAAAATAGATGATATTTTAGATGTCATGTTAACTGCTATGAAAAAGGGTCCAATCATTTTCAGATTCAGAGCTAGCATGAGCACTTAATGATAGCAGAGATCCAGGACTTTTCTGTCATGTTGCTCTTTATTCTTAACACGCTACAAACATAATAAATATTCGCTGAAGTTCCTATCTTCAAATAAGCATTCTTACCTAAAATGTATGTATTCTCCAATCTATATCTCCTGGGCTACACTAACCACATAAGCACATTCAACATCAAGAAGAGAGATAATTTAGAGCAATAGTTAGATATATAAATGTTAACTGCTTTGTTCATTTTCCACTGCTGGTATTAACATAAGAGAAAAAATAAAAAAACCTCTGCATTCTCGCTTGTGCAAATGATCTCAAAATGAAGCAAGGGAATCAATTATCAAATTATTAACTTTAGTTCAAGTTAAATAACAAATTTGTACCATCATGTAAAATTACTTGAAAAACATTAGCAATGCTTATTCTAATTTTCTTCTTATTATGGGGATATATGCCTAATTTTCTTAACTTGACATGTGTAATCCATGTAAAAGTTTGTATTTAGGATGTGTAAATACCAAGATACTGAATACATTAAAAGAATATCTAAACACAGGAATACTTAAAAATTCTGTTTCTTCAAGGCTCAAACCACAACAGTTAACTCTTTTTTATATTATCACATAGTACACAAAACTTTTGCCATAAAGACACAGTTAAATTCTTTTGAGTTGTTGTCTGAAGGAGTCTTGTGGAGGTTCCTAAACAGCCCAGGTTAATGCTAGGACAGAAGGTCACTCTCTGAATCAAATGAAGATTTGACTAACCCAATAGAGATTGAGTTGGCAGCAAAGAGACTAGACTTCTAGACCTCTCTCTCTCTCTCTCTGTCTCTCTCTCTGTCTCTGTCTCTCTCTCTCTCTCTCTCTCTCTCTCTCTCTCACACACACACACACACACACACACACACACACACACACACACACTTTTTTTGCATAGACCTGGGTGTTCTGGAACTCTCTTTGTAGAGCAGGCAGTACTTATACTAAGAAATCTGCCTGCCTACCTTCCAAGGATTTTTAAAGGCATGTCTACCATGGTGGCCTAGGTTGACTGGCTTCTTCTCTCAACAGGTTATTAGGCTCTGTGTTATCTGCCAAGTCCCTCAGTTCCCAAACCCCAAACTCTAAGTTAAAAGACCAGATGTTGAAATTTCTTCATCTCATATATTTTTGGAAGACAATGAAAGTACTCTGTTGCTACAGCATTTGTTAAAGTCAGGAGTATTTCTCAATGTTTAAAATTTTGGAATTGGTACTGTGTAGATATATCTGCCTGGGTTCACATCTGCAATTTGAGTATCTATAATTTAGACTTTTATACTTAGATCAGTATGTCAATTAGACGATTCTACAAATAATTTAGCATCATATTTGTTTGATAATAATTAATACAATCAGCTTATGATTTACAGCTACATAGTAACTAAGCAATAATAACAATAACTCCTAGAAAAAGTGATGCATAAGGGAAGATTTCATGCATGGCACTTTCTACAGAAGTGTCATGGATAATTGGGTGATGATAATTAACAATAGATCATCAATGTGAAGAATGTATTTTAAGCTAAACAAATCTTTTCATTTTATTTATGAGAAAACAAAATAGAAAAATTTTCTAGTCAAATTTTTTTTTTAAAATTACCCTTGTAATGAAACTTTATACTTATGTCCCAGTAAGTATAAATTTGCGGAGGTTGGTATATGGTGGTTTTGTTTGTTTGTTTGCTTGCTTTTTCTAGAATACACATCCCCATCACTGCTGTCCATTTTATAAATATAAGCTTTGTGACTATTAGTTACAAAGTCATTCTAACTTATAAAAGAATAATTTGAGGGGACATATTACAACCCAGGGACTCATTATAATTGTGAACACCTGTTGTTTCTTAATTACTACTGCTAAGTACATCCTTCATGTTGACACTCTCTATAATGGACCATCCTTGTCCTAAAAGATGCATTCTGAAAGGAAGACAAAGTAATTGAGCTATCCAGCTTTTCTGATCTCTAACATCTCTCAGCTTGTCAATAAGAGAGCAGATGTCAATTCAATTTTCCCCATAAATTGTTGAAAAAATACAAATGTTACAGCATCTGTGAATGGACTGTGGACATTTCTTAGAATAATAAAGTATATATGTGAGATGCTCATACTTATGAAATAATTACATGATACCAGACAAAAACAAAAAGGCAATTACATTGTTATTGAAACTCATTTATTACTTAAAGACATCTACGTCTGCACTTTGTTATACTACATTGGCTAAAAGCTTAGATCTAGATTTTAGTTATGGTTTCCCCCTTTCCAACCTATTTTTTTTTAGAAAAAAAAGTCTTTTATCTTTTCATCTATCCCCTTGCTCTCCCTCCGTTCCCACTCTCAAACCTCCCTGTCTGCCTTCAGCCTCCCTATCCCCCAATCCTCTCCCCCAAAAGGGTAATAAGCCCTAACATGGATCATCTAGGAATCCATTCCAGTCAATTTCCTCATCCTAATGTCATAGAAAAGTTTACTGCTTCCTTCATAAAAGTCTCAAATATTTATTGTAGTCCTTTATCATTTGAGGCTACCTAGTATCTCTCATATCAAAAAAATAGAAGGATGGAGAGATGGCATGGTATCTGGTCAATTCCTAGCTTCTACATGTCTCATAACCATCTGTAACTTCCTTGGGCACCAGGCACACACGTGGTACACAGACATACATTCAAGCAAAATACCCATGCACTTAAAATAAAATGAGAATAAAATTTTACATTTTAGTGAAGAAATGTAGAACATAATTCAGAAGCTCTCTTATTGTGGAAACCTAAAGCTAAAATCTTACACAACCAACAGTGAAATGATAATAGCAATGACCACGTTCCAGGCATTTTTCCAAACATTTAAAAATGATGACATGCTTTGTAAAATTCTCATAATATTATTCACTTAATTATATTTGTCATTTCCATTTAGTTGATAAGAAAACTAAAGTATATTCAAAGACTTTCATAGCTCACAATAGAGGAACTCAGATTTTATATTCTGCAAAACTGGCTACAAGAAATACACCCATAAGGATGGTGTGCTTCCCAAGGAATCTAAGTAGAGTCAGATGTCCTCATATTTGGAAAATGCCAAAAAGGTGCATGAGATGGTCTTTGGTGTGCAGCACTACTGGCCTGGACAGCAGAATCATCAACTATAGATTGATGTGATCTTGGAACCCTGGTCTGATACTAGTATTCATTATATCAAGACTCTCTTGAATGCAGATTTAACCCCGAAAGAGCAATCAAAAATGTTCTTTGTGTAAGTCTTGTTCACTCCACCAGTGGAAGACTTTATAATAATGTTTTCCCTTTGTGATTTATGTTGCACAGGAAACAGTAAAGCAACAGAGGTATTGTAGAGTATTTTTTTATTTTATTTTTTCAGACTTATTTTTAGTGTGTGTGTGTGTGTGTGTGTGTGTGTGTGTGACTGTATGCTACATACATGAGGATTCCTGTAGAGGACAGTAGATAATATCAGATTCCCTTCTTGAGCTGAAGTTATCAGTGGTTTTAAGTTGCACAATATTCATGGTGGGAACCAAGCACAAGTCCTCTAGAAAAACAGCAAGAAGAGATTATCTTTTAATAGAAGTACAGCTGGTCTGGGGATGTAGCTCAGTCAAAGGAGAGCTTATAGGAATCCTTGAGCTATATCACCAGCACCACATAAACCTGATATAATAATGCATGACTTTAATCCAGGTACTCAGGAGGCAGAAGTAGAAAAACCAGATGTTCAGGGTTATCCTTAACCCAAGAATAGGCTTGGACAGTTTCTCAAGAAAATTAAAGGAAACAGACATTTTAATCATTAAGACATCTTATTGCTTTGAGCTAGACTCTACTGTCAGATTTTTTAAAAAAAAAATCTTATAACTTTTCATAGTTAAATATTCAACTTAAGTCTCAATTTTTTTATTCTCTAGTGACTTCTTTGAGTAACAACTCTTCATGTACTTAGACAATGGTGGTAATTTGTCTGAATTAGTATCATTGCTGTCCTAATGTGTTTATTTCATAAAGCTTAAATAAGAATGCAATCCTCTACTTAAGCAAGAAGGCTTGTTTGGAGAAATTGTTGGTTGCTCACATAGTTAAAGTAAAGACAAGATGAACCTAAAGTATCTGGTTAGGCCAGAAAATAAGGAAGTGTTCAAGATGTTGGGTAGGAATATGCCATAGACACACAGAAGACAGTTTGAAGATGACCTCACTGCACAAATATAGTACAATTTGAGGCCAAATTAATGTAGAGTAATAAATAATAGAATAAATATATGTGAGAAGGGTTTTGGAAATCTAAGTGCCAGTCATTTGATAAATGTAGAAAAAGTATTGAAGTTGTAAAATGTTATTTGTCAGATATCATGTAATAATTTGGCTCTGAAAAAATAATCAATGTACACAAAACCAACAGAAACATTTAGGGAGCTAAGAGTATGCCTCAGTGTTAGAGAGATAGCCTATCACACCTGAGTTCCTGGATTCCATCTACAACACACATTCTGATGAAGAATAGAAGTATGTTTGCACCTTCTCAGAAAACATTTCTCTACAAATGCACAATTTTGAGATACAATCAATAAAATAAGAACCATCCTATCAAGGTAACTTTAGCAATAAGGACTAAATGAGCATAGTATACTTCCATATTTAAATCATTCCTCACTCTGAGAAAGACACATAATTTCAACTACATGGCTATAATCTCTAATAATAAGTTTTTTAAAAAATTTCCAATTAGGAAAACAAAGAAGTAATATGCTTTCAATTTCCAATATTACAAAGCATGAAAACCTATAGAAATATAGTCACTAGTTAAAAACTGTAAAATATTTATATTTTGTGAGAGACAATTTATGCTCAAAATTTAAAATTAGACCAAAGAAAATACACAAATAATTGCCACAGTCAGCTTCAGTCATCAACTTAACACATACCTAGAGTCATCTGGAAAGAAGGAACTTCAACTAAATCACTGGCTTGATCAGATGGCTGTAGGTCTATGCCCATGAGACGTTTTCTTAATTGCTAATTGATATGAGGGCCTACTTCACTGTGGTCAATGTGTTTCATAGGGAGTTGGGCTAGGATGTTGTTTATATATTCTACTTTGTATCTTTATTCATTTAAAAATATCTATCTACCTCAAATTTTAAATGTAAAATATTTGCTACAATATTTTTCAAGAAACAAAATTGCCAAAGAACACAATGGGAACTTTGTGAGGATGATGAAAAGATTCTAAACCTTAATTGTGCCTTTGCTTATACAGCTGCATATACTTGCCAAAACATATTCATTTGCATACTTTGAATTAGTGATTTTAATTGTATGTAGAAGTCATCAAGAATTTAATTAAAAATACTAAATATGTGCATTTTAAGGCATAACAAAAAAATATTACTTGCATTTATGTCTCAAGGGGCCTCCAAGACTGCTTTTGATGGATAAAATTACACCATTTTATGAGGTTGGTTTATTCTAGGCAGAGTGAACACCAACCACAGGTTAAGCTGTGTAATCCATTCCTTTTTAAAGCAAATTATGATTTGTAAAAAGTTGCTTTTATATTAACCTCTATTTCATAATGAGCATAAAATTTGATTAAGGTAAAACTCAAAAAATTTAATGAAATTTTACCTCAGGAGTCCTTCATATTGTTCAGGATCATTTAGAATGCCACTTACAGTCCAAAGATGTGAACCTTGTTAAGAAGAAAATGTGTTGAGCATGTTTTTCACCTCCTGCATTTTCCATGTGTTGATGGTGATTAGCATTCTTCATCTAGAGTACCAAGGACCAACTCAGATGATCCATCCATCAGTCTTTCTCAGTCTTCCTGTGATGGCTTTCTGTCTCCATTAAGCTTCTGTGGTCATCTGCTGTTCAGCAATTTCCTCCGAATTAAAACATTCTCTTTAGAAATACAGGATGGAGCAGAGAGAATCATGGGACTTTGGAAAATAAACTTCATATGTCTAAAAAATCTGTAACTATAAAACCTCTACTAGGTTTGTAAATAGTGAACAGCTAATAGTGCAGAAAGGATGTGGCAAAGGACACTGGCTACCCAACATGCCCAGAATAGATCTTTGGACCTGCCAGACTGCCTGTAAATCATAAGAGAGCTCTAGGCTTCCAACTTTCATGGGGTTTCATGTGTGCTGGGGCAGGCTTTGGATGATTCAGCTACCTTTCAGTTATCCATGCTCTTATAAAAACTTCCTTACACATATCCCTGTGTGTAACTCCAATAAACTCATTGTTACTGTTTCACTAAGTTAGACTTTGCTGGTATCCTTATTTTGGTTTTGTCCCCTCATGGAGAGAATAGATATTTGTTTGTAACTTCCCAATAAAAGTGCCACAGGACACCATCTACTTCACCTGTTGCTCTCCATCCTCAATGAGGCACTTGAAAATAATGTCCTTTGCTGTATACCATAAACTTTGGGAAACTCTGGTAAACCATTTTATTTCTTTTTTTTTCTGCACAAAATGAGAAAATTCTATCAGTTTCTGCCAAGAAACTCAAACTAACGATATCATTTCCTCTAATGGATTTTCTGCCTTGGATCACAAGAGCTCATTCTAAAATGTAATGTTGTATCACTCCAATAAAGCTTTGGAGGTCCCAGTCTTACACTTTTTGATCTAAGTATGAAAAGAGACTTTAAACTCAATCTATGCCTGTGAAAATCCTGAAAGAAACTCCTAGCAAAAGCATTTATGTTTAAGCATTGACCAAGATAATTTAGACAAACTGCTATACAACCTACAACTCATCCACTAAAAGGAAAAATGCCATTTCATTGACTCATGAAAATACTCAAGCATTTGAGCAATGCTTGTTAATTTAACTGAGCACCTCATCGTGACAAAGCCTAGACATATTAGTTCACAACTAAGAAATGGAAAAGTCTGAATTTAAGCCCCAATAATTATTAGATATTAAAGAGAACAGGCACCCTCAGCAGACAGTTCCTATACTGATGCACCTTCAAAGTGTCTTATACTTCTTTTTCACCTCAAATATCTTGAGCATGGCTGCCATATTTATAATGCAAATTAAGTGTACCCAAATATCCTACTATCCATTATTTTAACTTGTCAGATACACTTGATGATTTAAAATTGAGCATGTTCAGGATGTAACTGCCCCTAAAGTGCTTTCCTATATGACTATGTATGAATTTCTCCAGTAAATCCCCATGTTTGCTTTGTTGAAGAGAACATTGCTTTGATCATGAGTCTCTTCTCTCTTGGCCGTGCTGTAGATAATAATTTTTTGTTTTCACTTTATGACTTGACCATACTTTAGTTGACTTTGCACTCATTGAGAAGTGAGCTTATAGCTCTCAGTTACAAGAAAGTCAGATCTAAGGATTTATATTTTAGAAGTAACGGGATTGCTATCATTTGAATTGTGTCCTCCTGTCAAAATTTATGTATTAAAATTACAAATATCATTACTTAGAATGTAACTGTATTTGAGCAAAGATCTCCAATGCTGTAATTAAATCAAGAAATTGAATGGGGAATGTTGCTTGTAATCTCAGCACTCGGGGGGGGGGTGGTTAGGCAGAAGGATGGGGAATTTCAGACCAGCCTAGTCTATTTAAAAGGGTTTGTCTCAAAAACTCTCAATTAAGTCAGGGATGTTGAGAAAGGACCAAGCTCCACCTTCTGTTTCAAGGCTGAGTAAGGTATCCCTCTATATGGAATAAATTCCAAAAATCCAGTTTATGCACTAGGGATAAATCCTGGTTCCATTGCCAGAGGCCCCATCAGCTGTTCAAGCCACACAATTGTCATCCACATCCAGAAGGTCTCCTTCAGATCTATACAGTTTCCCAGATGTCAGTCCAGAGTCAGTGAGCTCCCACTAGCTCAGGTCAGCTCTCTCTGTGGTCCCTATCACTATCTTGATCCTTTTGCTCATATAATCCCCCCTCCCTCTATCCTCTTGGAAGAGTGTATGGGTGTATGGGGAGGGGGCACCTGGAGGATGAGTGGAAGTATGGGGAGAAGGAAAATTCTGTTTGGCATGTAAAAAAAAGTTTAAATAAGAAAATGTCAGAAAAGAATATAAATGAAACTTTAAAACTCAAATCCAGTTGGATCAAAGACCTCAACATAAAACCAGCTACACTGAACTTGATAGAAAAGAATGTGAGAAATATCCTCCAACACATTGGCATAGGTGACTACTTCCTAAATATAACACCAGAAGTAACGACACTAAGAACAACAATCAATAAGCAGGGCCTCCTGAAACTGATAAGTTTCTGTAAGGCTAAGGACACAGTCATTATTAAGACAAAACAACAGCCTTCAGAATGGGAAAAGATTTTCACCAACCCTACAAGTGACAGAGGTCTGATCTCTAAAATATATAGGTAACTCAAAAAACTAGAACTCAAAACCCTAAATAACCCCATTAAAAATGGGGTTCAGAACTAAAAAGATAATTCTCAGTAAAAGAATTACAAATGGCTGAAAGGCACTTAAAAAACTTCTCAACAACTTTAGCCATCAGAGAAATGCAAATCAAAATAACTTTGAGATACCACCTTATACCTGTGAGAATGGCTAAGATGAAAAACACAGATGACAGCCAATGCTAGAGAGATTGCAGAGCAAGGGGAACACTCCTCCATTTTTGGTGGGAGTATAAACTTGTTCAGCCACTCTGGAATGCAGTATGGCAGTTTCTCAGAAAAATGGAAATCAATCTTCCCAAGGATCCAGTAATACTACTATTGGGCATATACCATAAAGATGCAGATTTTCACCCCAAAAGCTCAACTATGTTCATAGCAGCATTATTTGTAATAGCAAGAACCTGAAAGCAACCTAGATGCCCCTCAACTGAGGAATGGATTAACAAACTGTTGTGCATCTATCTACACAATGGAGTACTACACAGCAGTGAAAAAAATACATCCTAAAATTCGCAGGCAAATGGATGGATGTAGAAAATATTCTCCTGAGCAAGGTCTCACAAACTCAGAAGGATAATTAGGGGATATACTCACTCATTACTGAACTTTAAGCAAAATCATTCTTTTTCTTTTCATTGAAAGATAATGGGTTAATAAAATGATTTAAAACACACACAAGAAGGGTTGCTTAGCAGGAATTTGTGCTGACCATAGTCCATCCATGGGCATTAGCTGTGTCCTAGTGTGCTTTCTTCGTATATAGCTGAGCCTAACCTGTCTGGCTAGAGATGCTTTAGATTTTATTTTTTATCTTCCAGTATTTTAGAGAAAAGAGACACAGAGAACAATTATTTTCTTTGCTTAATATGCCTACATAAGAACAAACTATCTACAACTATTATTAAATTTGAAACTGTGTTTATCAGGTTTCCCCCTTTTAGATGTTCTCAATGCTGTATCTTTTTAAAGAAATTTTAATACAAATGTGTCTTTAAAAAAATTGAATATAAAAAAATGGAAAACTGGTTTAAAACAGTGAATAAACACACAAATGGATTTTAAAAAGTAAATGAAACTTTAAAAAGGAAACTGATATAAAAACTCTCAGTTGAGAAGTAATCAGGTAAAAATTGAGGACCTTTTATAAGCAATGTAATCTAATGCGTGATTTTCTAAGAAAGTGCAAAAAAGTCAGGGTTGTACACAAAAGTACAGCCGTAAGAGTACACAGTTCTCTGCAGAGTGGCCTCATGGAAAAAATAACCTTTCTAACAAGTAGATGTTGGATTCCGGATTCCTGGTTGTAAAAGAATAAATTTAAATTGCTTAGGATGCTTAGTATGCCCTATTTTACCACAGTGACCCTGTTGAATGAAAATAACATAATATATGAATTAAATATTGATCTTTTCCTAGATTTTTAGATCTAGGATCTCTATATCTCTAGCTTCTAGGATCTAGGATCTCTATATATCCAGATTCTAGATGAAGAATCTACAGAGTTCCAAAATAAAGACTGGATCCAAAGTTAAGCCATTCCAGTTGCAAAAGGCATTCAAACCAATCAATAAAGATCACATCCACATGCTTCGAATACCATCAAAAGTTAATGCTGTCATATTCCTCTTATCTAATTAGTATTGTGCTAATTAGACACTTTCTCTTTACTGAACTGCTAGTGTTCTTAGCAGAATGCCATTTTACCTAAGAAACTAATAAGAATTTTTCCCTCTATGGAACACAACCATATCCTTTATTTTAACCATGTCTTTCTTATGAGAAGGCATCATACTTAAATGTTGCAATTACTAGCCTTATCTGGACAGCAACTTATATCTTTCCATACTAGACACTGACCCATGCATTCATTAAGCACATAGAAGGTTGCTACCCTGAATGCACTTCAGAGTCCTCCTCAGCTTTACTGAAAAAATGCTTCCTTGTGATAGATTTGCAGTCCTTTCAGACTGTTCAAGGTACCATATAAGATTCCCAAATCCCACTTTCCAAGCAGAGAATTTGTCTGAGGCAGTGAATTAGCCATCTCAACCAGCCACTATAGAAACTACACAAATTGTTTGTTAATTTTAAGTCAAGACCTCAAACAGCTCAGGTTGGTGAGTAATTCTCCTCCTCTTGTCTCAGTCTTGACCCAGCTTACAACATTCAATTTCTTCGAGTATTAAAAATAACCTAAGCCAAAAGTTGTTATTAAGTATGAAGGGGTGAACATTTAAAAAGATATGATAGATACTCTCGCTTTTAATTTTATGTTTGATTTGTCTCTAACATGGGTTGTCTTTCTATATGCTGTGAATACGTGTTGCTACCATTAGTTAATAAAGAAGCTGTTTTGGCCTATAGCCAAGTTGGAAATTCAAATAGAAATACAGAAGAAGGGTGGAGTCTGTGTGATGCAATCCAGCTACATAAGAAACCAGATGTAACTGTACCAGTAAGCCATATGGTAATACATAGATTAATAAAATGGGTTAACTTAAAATGAATAAACTACTTAGTAATAAGCCTGTGGCATAGATCAATCAGTCTGTAATTACTATACGCCCCTGAGTAATTATTTTATAAGTGACTGGCTGTAGAGCCTCAGGTGGGAGAGATTGGTCTAGACCACCATGCTAGGCAGAACTGAGAAACTTCCAGCTACCTGTCTCTATTTTCCTTCTCTTGAGGATCTTATGTTTGTACTGGTAGGCCATTTCTAGATTGGGTATGCTCATATCCTTTGTATCTTTCTTATTAAATGAATTGAAATAAAGGCCCATATAGATTTCAAACTTACAAGAAAACTTTATTCAAAAGCAGAGCCATATACTACAGATCAGAAATATGCTGTGAGTGCACAATGAGTCAAAATTTCACAAGAGCTGCAATTATTTAGGGGGTTTCCTTTTATAGGGTTCAAGAAGAGAAATTTGTTTGCTAAATGGTCCAGACAATCCTCTTTTATTTTCAGATTTGCATTTTTAAGGTCACTTCATGATTTTCCTCGCTATGTATCTAATTTTAATCACAGTGCTGATCAATTATGCACAGATTAGATGCTAAGCAGAATATACTCCTTTGAAACATCACTTAGACGACACAGTTTATATCATTGCACACACATTTCAAACTAGAAATTCAGGCCATAAAGTCCAGTCTGCCTTGGTTTCAGAATATAGTGCAGAGCATATTTATCTCCTCTTCTGGGATATGAGAGGCCAAAGGTGAGGAATTTGATAGAGACATTCCTTTTAGAACTGAGTGTTCCAAGTTCTCTTACTCTCTTAATAGTGTCTAATGTGGGTCTCTATACTTGTTTCCATCTACTGCAGGAGGAAGAATCTCTGATTAGAGCTGAGCGAGGCACTATTCCATGAGTATGTCAGAATGAAATTAGGAGTCATTTTATTGCTATGTTTCTTTAGCAGAACAGTAGTATTTCATTTTATTCTATGCCCCTGGTCGATCTAATCTCACTTAGAGATGGATTTTGGCTAGAAGATGGGTATTGAGGGGTCTACAGGAAGGAGGATATCAGGGTGTGTCACCAGAATCTGCTTACTCCCCTGGGAATAGGAGAAGAGAGCAGGAAGAAGCCACAGCTTGGGGTCTTCTAGACAGCTGGGTATGAGACTAGGGGATTAGAATTGGAGAGGAGAAGGAAGATTGAAGATCTAAAGATCACCTATTTGCTTCCCTGGAAGCATTGCCTGCTGATTCCCATAAATGCCTGTGGCTGTGGAGGCTAACCCGCAAGGATGGGATGTGATGATATAAGAATCCAGTGTGTGCTTTGGTTTGAGGTCTTCTTTCACTATCAAGTCTTCCTCATTACCTCCAGCTTGGCTGTCTGAGCCAATGGAATGTTCCGTGCTGCACTGAAACTACTTAACAATCAACATCTACAGAAAAGTTAAAAAGTAAATCACCAACAAATTCTCTCTTCAAATCTGTATGTTCACAAGTAGAAGTTACACAGGCGGGAATTACTATTGATTTTACTTGAACCTGGCTTTTTATGAGATTTGTAAAGACTATAAGAAATATAAATCTTTGAGATGAAATAGCTGGAGATTTTCATTTGCTTGTTTTACTTTCATTTTGATTTTGGCTCCTCACTTTACTTCCTTCAGCCTTGCCTGGAAGAAAACAATGTTGACAACTTAGTAGATATATAATCTTCCCTGTGATCTCTATGATCTTACAAAGATTCAAAAACATAAACATAATATTAGGTATACATAAACTCGACATACATTATCACCATTAGTTCTTAAATGAAATCATGATTAGTGAGCTCTATATTTTGTTTTCTTATCCATGGATACCCTGTTGGTAAATTTGCCTACCACTAATCCATTCCTTTTAATGGCTGTGTAATATTACATACTCTGAAAGGAACATCTGTTATTTACCTCTTCCACTCTGAAAATCATTCATCTGTGTTTGTGATACTTGGCTACCATAAACAAATCTTTAAACATAAATCTTTATAGACTGGCATTTTTAGTTCCATAAGGTAGATTCCTAGCTACGATATTGCACTATTGAAAGTTATATATACTTTTCATAATGATATATTGCCAGATTCCTTTACAAAAACAAAACAAACAAAAAATCCTAATATAACAAATTAGGAACAAAAAAATCTGCACTTAAGCCTAAATATTGTTTTCAGTTTTCCATAAGCTTTCTATATAATCAAAGACATGATTATGTAAATAAATAATTAATCACTACACTTCACAGATTCACTTTGACAGCTCTCCTAGCTGAACCAGCCCTTTCTCTACATGCTTGAAAGAAACATGGAAAACTAGGAGGGAGGACAGGCAGAAAGCAGGAAAATCTGTTCTCATACTTAAGAGAAGCAGGTGACAGTTGACATCTTCATAAAGCAAATAGCAAATACATTTCTTTCACGTTGTATGCATCTGAAGTGCTGTCACCTAATAGGCAGCTGTACTGAAGTATGCTCATGACATCTGCTTTTAAAATGGCTTGCCAGAGAACTATTTTTGAGACTCTACTCCGAAAATCTCCAAGGCTCTTGCTAATGCTTTGGTTCTGAAAATGCTAAAGAGCCATTAAATCATATTTATGTCAATGGCAGCTCTTCAGACCTTGGTTAATTCTTTTCATGGCAGTGAAGGGGAAAAAACAGACCTGCATTTGGCATTGGTATACCCCCAGCATCCACACTGTGCCAATGAGCCTGACTTGAAGCATTCACTAAGGCATTCAGCTGCTGCAGACCACCTCAGCGCAGCTCAGCAGATGGTGAAAACAGTGTCTGAAGCAAATGGGGCCGTTTTAGGCTTCAGGAAACGTAGCAGGTGCTGCAGGTCCCTAAATGATACCCAACTTTGCTTTCATAGTATCTTTTCTCTTGATGTGTGAGCTATTTTCTCCTTTGCATTTGCCTCACTTTGCACTTAATATGATGGTAGTATATGTCAATGGACTGGAGAAGAGGTTATAAATGAGAGAGGATGATTGCATGGAAATTAAAGAGAATACTTTTGGGTATCTTATGCAAAGTGCTGAGAGAATGCTGTGTTAACACATTTTCTTCTTGGAGCTTACAATATTTCTTTGTAAGAATGCATAATTCTATCTTCCTATGAATCCAGGGTTTGGCTTAAAAGGAATCTCAGAGAGGTTGAGATCAGAGGTATTTTAATGAGTAGCTACAGGAAAGCTTGAGCAAGTAATGTTAGAGAAATTAGAGTAAGAATTAAGTTTATGTAACTAGCTTTAATTTCCATTTATTGCATTGCTGTTCCTTTATGCACCATTGGGGCAACCAAGAGACACTATTTCACTACTCTTTTCCTTTTTTCCTCCTTCATTTTAGACTTTTCCTGCTCCAAGTTTTAATTTTCCTGTTTCATAATAATTTTAACATTATTCAAGGTGTTGTTAAACCAAGGTTGTAGTTGGGTCCCAATGCTCACTGTTCTGTGAAATTTCCTAGGGCAACTTTATGTGAACTCTTGTTGGCAATACCTACATGCTGATCATTGCCAGGATTTTTGTTCCAGATCCGTTCAATGGGTTGACAAATTCATGTTATTGAATCTCAGCTTTTGTCAACAACTCCTCATTTCTACAGCAAAAGCTAACTTTGTTTTCAGATTCAATAATTATGAAACATCACATCCGTGCTCCCCTCCCAGCATCTGTGCTGGAAACCTGGTAGTTAGTCTACACTTCTCATTTCTTCCAGCCAAAGATTTTTCTTTTTTTTTTTTCTTTTTTATTTTGTATTTATCAAAAAAAAAAAACCGTAAAAAAGAATTTAAAAATGCGGAAGAGTCAACAATAACTATACAGAGGATAATCATCATAAGCATGGCTTATCAAGGGTGGAAATGCAAATAAGATTGCTACACATATATTTTCTTTGTGTTCAGCTTTCCCTCTGAATTTTTTTTCCATCCCTATATATCCTTATTCAAGGTCTCTTCCCCCGCCCACCACAACTGGTCATTTTTCTTCTCTGCAACTCCCCATCCCCTCCCTTGGCAGGGAGCAGACAGTCCTATGGTCCCACTGACCCAATAATGCTTGGATACTTCTTCACTCCCGACCAAATCTAGTTTTGTCCCCCCTCCCTCAAGAGTGAGTCAGGTGTTCCTATAGATGGACTGGGATTTGAAGGGTCAGTCCAGGGTGTTTCTGATCCCAAGCTGTTCAGTGGTTGTGGTTTGCTGCTTGGGCATGTTTGCCTTTTTTCCTGTTTGTTTGTTTAGAGACCACTAGTGAGTGAGTACATCCACTGCTTATCTCTCTGAGTTTGTGATACTTCCCTCAGGAGGATATTCTCCAAATCCATCCATTTGCCTGTGAATTTTAGGATATCATTTTTTCTTACTGCTGAGTAGTATTCCATTGTGTAGATGTACCACAGTTTGTTAATCCATTCTTCAGTTGAGGGACATCTAGGTTGTTTCCAGGTTCTTACTATTACAAATAATGCTGCTATGAACATAGATGAGCTAATACCTTTGGAGTGTGAATGTGCCTCTTTAGGGTATACACCCAGAAGTGGTATTGCTGGGTCCTTGGGGAGATTGATTCTCAATTTTCTGAGAAACCTCCATATTGTATTCCAAAGTGGCTGAACAAGCTTACAATCCCACCAACAATGGAGGAGTGTTCC